>JBAMBK010001120.1:0-76502 GCA_037043435.1 Drosophila suboccidentalis | reverse complement strand
AAATAGGAAACAAAATTCTGCACAAGATCAAAAACAAATCCTAGCCTAAATACAACTTTTACTAAGTATGCAAAAATTATATCGGTTTTAATCGTGAAATAACAATCAATCATGCCGAGATATCCCAAACACAAATGTTTTGATATTCAATTTGTGTATTCGTATTCATTTTTAAATTAATGGTTTCCTGATCCTATTTAAAAATTATACTTTGATCATTTTGAAGCGACATAGCCATTTAAAAATAACCAAGAAAATTGTATAGGAGCATGCAATAAATAATATCTGAAGTGATTGCATTTGCATTTGCATTTCAACTACAGATTTAATTTATTACATTGTACATTCATGTTTATTTGTCACTGTGTATGAAAGCTATTATGTTATAAGTAGCGCTACTTAGTGTCGGATTTTGTTTTTATAGTAAACGTTCTTACCCAGGGGCACTTTTAGGCAATGCATTAAGTGCCAGGAGGGCAACGAGAAGGGCATTCCTTGTTTGAAGTTCTTTGAAATGTTCGTGAATAGGTGTGTGTTGTCCTATTTAAAGAGGGGAGCCTTAAATATTTTGAATGTCAGTTGCTAATCTCATTAAAATTTTCACTCAACAAACTAATGAATTGAAATTGCTTTCAGGTCGAAAATTCTTCAAATGTATTGCGAGTTATTTATGTGACGACCTGTTGATGTTTATCACAGCTGAAGGTCCGGAAAGGCGCTTATCGGCCGAATAAGGAAAACAAGCCAACCTTTTGATAAGCCAAGAATAACAGCAAACTTGTAGCTGTGATTTATTTGGATTTTAAAGCACATTTTAAAGTGCTCAACCGTAAAAACAACTCACACACAGTTAAAAAATTCTGCTGACTTTTATGTTCAGTTATAAAAACATGTTGTTTTTGTTGCTGCTGTTCAAGTCGAGTCCCGGGCTCATATTTGCCCTGGCATTTTTTTGATACTAATTAAAAATTGTATATTTATCAAAGTTAGAGCGTGACAGCAGAGCAAAGCAATTTGCCGAAATAACTAAAAACTAAAAACATATGCGGCAAGGCAAACGCATGTGCACAACATGCACACACACTCACACACAGTTGCACATACATTTTTAAGGGGGCAGAAAGATTTTGTTGACAGAACTTTACAATAAAACGAAAGTTTAATGCACAAGTTTTTACCCCGTCGTTTGCGGGCTTAGCTTTGAGGGGCAGCCCCCCGAGCCGGTGGTTTCCCTTGTCGCTCCCCCTTCCCCGTCCCCTTGACGTTAACGTTCTGTTTGCGCAACTTACAGCCAAAGTAAACTCATTACCAATGCAAACAAACAGGCGGTGAAACTTTTAAAAACCGCCCAGAAACTATTTGCGTGCACAGGGCCCAACCAAACGAAATGAAAATCATTATAAAGCGAATAAAAAATAATTAAGTGCTTGCATTTCAATGCGAAGGGCATATTAAGCATACGATATGTGTGCCTCCAAACCAACCAACCAATCCCCTCGTACTGCCATGTCCGATGCCAACGGGCAACTCTGAACTTTTGCATACCTTTGTGTGCTGCTCTCATTTATTATGTTCGCTGACCAAGTCTACGATGTTTGTATTTATATCCTGACCGACGATGCTATAAATTTCATGAAAACCATTAAGTATTCACATACGAATAGGCGATTCCTTGTCGGGGGGGGGTGTTATCCTCCTCGTTAGATGCTAATCTATTTCCTGAAGATGTACTTTCGTATTTGGTCACAAAAATAAATCGGAAGGAGAATATAACTTAGCAGGGGGACGAGGCTAGTATACTTCGAAAGGTAACTCGTGCCACATCGACATCGAACCTATGTGTGTGTGTTATATTACCTGAAGAGCACTTTCTCCTTCAATTCTGGCTAAGTTTCTTAATTTCGTTCATCTATTCTGATAACGACAATTTCTAATTAAATACATAAGGGCGGGTCAATTTATTCAGGTATAACGCGGCTACCAAAATCGTAATCTACGAGGAGTTTTAAGTAAATATTACCAAGAAACTATGGGTCGGAAATCAAATTCTAGCTTTCGCTGAGAAGCATACAGATGCAAGTTTGAGGTGTTTTAAAAAGCTGCGTGACTTAAAAAAAAAAACTGATCTTCCAATGAATTTGAGCCTAATTCAGATTAATTTTTTATGACGAAAACATTTTCATGCCCCAAAGTTTCTGATATCCAATTTTGTGACGAATAATATTAAGTTTTACATATGAATAAAATAAAAAAAAAATTTTGGCACTCGGCACTTTGTGCTTAAATGTCTCAGTTCTTCATACCAAATAAAACTGACTGTTTTGCGCAGTGCCGAATGCAAAATTTTTTTTTTATTTTATTCATATGTAAAACTTAATATTATTCGTCACAAAATTGGATATCAGAAATTTTGGGGCATGAAAATGTTTTCGTCACTAGACTTTTACCGCGTAAAGAGGTTTTTTTATGGGATATCAGAAGTTTTTGAATAAGACATTAGATATTTTGAAAGCTTCAATATTTTTTGACAGTATAACTTGTCAGACTTGTTTATTGTTCATAGTATGAACTTCATACAGCAAAAACAAACAGTCTGGCAACACTGGTTCGTTTTACGAATCGCAAAATCTATCAGCACTCTCAAACTCTGGCTGCTATGACAATTTGTTGCTGCTGCCCTATTAAAATTCAAAGTAAAACGTATAACATATTCAGTTATTAGGTTATATCTTCCAAACCTATCGATAAATTTTTTTGTGTCATATATCAAAAAATGCGAAATTTTATTAACTACAACATATTGAAAATTAAAAAAAATCGTTAGCGGCGTTTTCTCAAAAACCGCCAAAATGTGGAGAAAAATACCTTATTTCACCTGTAGCTGTTTACCTATTTACGCACCCTTCGTGCTGCTTTCGTCACTAGCGCGGACTACCGTCCGCAGTGATAAAATATTTCATAAATGATTTTTTTTTATTATCAAACAATTTTTTTAAATTCTACGAAATCAGCAAAACAAGCTATGACCTAAGGCTCTTTTACAAAGTGTTAATGAAAAAGATCTGGTTTAAGCGAAGTGAGATAGCCTAAAATGTTAAATGTATATTCTTAACTCTACAAAAAAATGTAGAAAATAAAATAAATGTAGGCGTGGCATGAAAAAGCCCGCAAGTAAATGGTCAACATTATCAATCTGCTATTTAAGAAATTCACACATTGAAATACAAATTAATATAAATTTGTAATAAGAAAATTCAACTGAATTTATTTAATTTAGAAAAATCGAAGCTTTTTCTCCTAATATTGATAAATAAGCTTCTCTTATTATTATTATTGTATTTAAAATGTTTTTTTGTTTTAAATTTTTTAGATCTTTTGAAATTGCATTTTTTTTTTTTTTTTAAATTTAATTGCTAGCTACATTCGCAGGTTGTAATTTTGCACACATTTAAGATGTAATATCCTATTTTGAACATTTCCAATAAATCCATGTCATAATTGATCACATTATTTTATTGATGAATTAATTCGAAAGGGTTTACATTCGACTTTTGGCTTGTCGCAGTTAATTAACAAACAATTTTTGCACAAATGCTCAACAATTACAAGCGCTCTGCACTGTATTATATTAATTATTTAATTAATATTATTTTCTCGGTGTTTGTTAAATGAAATAACAAAACTTTTTGTTTGCCCACAGCGTCAGCAAAAGTTAAAAACATGTTAAGTTGAATTTATAAAACTAAAAGAGGATATAACAATTCTCTGAGAATGTTGGTAACACTAGGAAAAGATAAATAAAATATATGTATATAAAAAAAAATTATTTTATTAAGAAAGTAACTGAATGTTAAAGACTATCGGTTTCAGTTTGTTTCGGTTTCGAAATACCGGTTCACAAAAAAATATATTTTAAATGTTAAAAACATGTAGATTAAAAAAAATTTCAAAAATGTACATCTTCTTATTGAGATCTATATAAAAATAAGACCTACTTCTTAAAATCAGGATTACACCTTAATAACAATTAATTTTAGTTACTGACCGAACCAAAATTAACCGTATTAGTTGAATCGGCTTCTAAACGGTTATTACGGTTAAAATAAATTCGGCATCGGTATAATAAAAACATTATTTTTCTATTACGCTTTCAGTTACGGTTACAAATTTCGATACGGTTACGGTTACGGTTACGGTTTTATTCCCTGGATGCAAGTACTTTACAATTGACTGGATAAGAAATCCTTTTAATAGCAGAGCATACATGCTTCGGTCTTGAATTTTGTATTTGTAGCTTTGTTCTGGTCGTGTAGTTAGCATGGTTATCACATTTGTTAAGCCACAGAGAACAAAATGTTAGTTTTGTATCCCATTTTTGTGGGTCGTTGCGCACAATGTGTAATGTGTAATTAAAATGTGGCAGACAACAACATGGGGACACATGGTCGAGTTGCTGCTGATGTTATTGCAGCTGCTATGGCACATATTAACCGCACAGTAATAATTAATTGATATGTACGAGTATGTATTACAAACAGAGACAGAGACGGAGATAAAACAGCGTTGCATGTTATGACCACATAGACACTGCCTGTTCATTTATTAATGCAATTGATTAATGCACTCTGGTTGATCAAGTATACGCCAAGATGTACGGCGTATGTCCTTACCCAAACCACAAGCTGAACAGTTTAACTTTTACGAGTTAACAAATAATGCGCTTAGCGGCAAGTTAAAGCAGCTCTGCGACCAAACTACGGGTCGAGTGCAACAGTTAGCAAGCAAAGTGCTGATAATGATGGTGGGTAGACGTTTTGGCTAACTTTGTTTTGGCCAATGACCACGAAATTCTAATCCCAATAGAGCTGCTAGCTGGCAGCATCCACTTCAAGCTCCGAGTTTCGTCAGACCAATTAAGAACGCATTTCATGCTAATCGCCTCGGCTGCCCGGGCGGATTCAGTGCAGTCGAGTGCATTTCATTTAAATGAATTACAAGCGAATTATGAGTACCACTTGACTCCACCACAACCACAACCACGCAGTCCTACTCCCAGTCCGAGTTACAGTCCGAGTTACAGAATTTGTTCAATGTTCATTAAGCAGCAGCCGGCGAATGTTAATCAGTTTTTCCATTCTGTTTACGAGTCGAGTGCCAAAGCGCAAATCACAAAGCACAAAACACGATAGCGTACTCATACAACAAAAAATTGGTAATTAAAGGGGGTAAGGATAGGGCGAGTGAGTAAGGAAATTAAGCTGAAGAATGACGGGGCAAGAGCTGAATCAGATTCTCCTTTTTTTTCATTATTTCGATTTTGACTTTGATGCCATGTTAATTTGAATGAATTTAATTAATTAACGTTAAAAACAAAACGGACCTCAATAGAGCCAAAATCAGCGTCCTTTCATTTCTCTCCCCTCTTGTGGCTGTTGCTAGGGCAACCGATGAGTTGGCCATCATGTTGTCAGCCTTAATAAGTAGCCTTGGCCATCTGGCACCCGCCAACAATTTGCGGCTTAAAACCTAAGCAGCTCGATATATTCAAACAATTATGCCCAATATTATTGAGCCTCATTATGACGTTGACGTTGAAGTCGCCTGAAGTCGTCGCAGCTGTTAATGGCGTTCCGTTTCTAATCTGATAAGCGGATATCCTTTTGAATGTACACACACATATACATCGATTTGTATGTATGTGTGGCTGTTTGTGTGTCTGTACAATTGAACATTGCTAATTAGTTAGCGCAGGTTTTGTGCACATATTTTAATTAAAAATTGATGTGCGCATTTGCATTTTATTTATGAATTTATTTTTAACACGAGCCATCGAGCAGCTTAACAGAGCGCCGTATAGATTAATTACGATTATTTTGAATGATTGAATGCTGAATTGATAAGCTTACCAATTAAGGCAGTTCAATTATAACCTTCAAAGCCTTCTAAATTATATCTAACTAAAGAGTTTTTGATAATCAAATTAAACTTAATGAAAATAAATCAATCAATTTATTTGATACTGTTTTCCGAAAAACTAATAAATATTTGTGTGGAAATTTTTGAATAGAACTTAACTTAAGGGGGTATTGCTGGTTGGAAAAAATTTGTTTTCGATTTTTTTTTTTTGCATATTTTTCTAGCTTGGATATTTGAGAATATCGTCCTAAAAGGTTTTTTTTGAAATTCAAAATACTTTAGGAGATATGGCCTTTTTTGTCCAGCAATGTTTTCAAATGCATCAAAATGTTTTGATGCAAAAAAATAACTTCAAACTTTAACCGCGCGTATCTCGAAACCACGTTTTTTTGCGCCCGTAGTTCTGAACCGATTTTAATGAAACAAAGTGCAATCGACGCAGAATTCTCACCATTATGGCCCTTACCTCAATCATAATTTTAAATATTTTTTTACTAATTTTTTTTTACACTAAACTACAAAAAAAATTGCCCTAAATCGATTTTTCATTTTTCAATAGCCGTAATTTTGTAAAAAAAAATCGCAAAATTATGATTGAGGTAGGGGCCCGAATTACATCTGTACTGAATCTAACGCCGTTTACTTTTTCCATTTCTGATGATCCGAAGTGGAGTTAATACCCCGTTAAATTTTGTATTATTTTCATCAAAAGTGTCAGCAGTTCGTAGAAAATAAAGACGAAGGTCAATCATAACTTTTGGTTTCTGCTTTTCACTTTCTTTTTTTTTTCTGGATACCTATACTATATATTACAGTATCTATACGTAATAAATACTGATTTATATCTAGAGTGCAAAAGTCATTTGCCAATTGGTTTTCAATTTGCCTGCAAGCGTTTATATTTCAATTAAATACAATTACAATTGTCACAGTTCTTGTGTCATAAACAGAAACATACCAAAAGTAACAAAGTAAAATCATAAAATAAGAGCAGCATATAGATAAAAATCGTATATATAATATACAAGTGTATATATAAATCTTTTTGTATCTGATACAAATGCAGAAAGCATAACGCGTGTCGCTTTCAAATCGACAAGTAAAACAATAGCTTTAAAAAATCGATTCACAAATACAATTGTGTATTGTCAATGCGAAACAGCTGTGTGCCATATCTAAATATATGTATGAATATTTATGTGTGTCAGTGTATGTGTGTGCTTATGCAACTGTAAATGCAACGCAAAGTCAACAGTGCAGTAAAAATGTAGCACATATCGCGGTGCGCACGTGACGATTGGAGCTGTCAATGATTCAAAGTCACAATAACAGTGCCACAAATAAGTATACACAAACATTTGAGTATTTTTATTTATTTATTTTTTTATTTTTAAATGACGGAAAGTATACAGCGTGGGCCTTAATAAGTGTCGCAGCTAACTTATCAAATAAAACAAAATCTATTGGGAAAATTATATTGAAATCTTTTTATTTATATTTGATGAAGTATTTTCTTATGGTTTTACATATTTAGATTTTGTTTTGGCTCCTTAGCTTTCTTTACTAGCTTTAAACGCTTTTGAAAACCGTTGCAATTAGCACGGAAGATGTCTTTGGGTATTTCTTTCCAACATTTTTGTAATAGACCGTTGAACTGATCCAACTTCATGTTTTTTAAAGTCTTCAATTTAGTCAACATGTAACCTCATATGCAGAAGTTCAGATCTGAAGACGATGGAGGCATCACTCCTGAAAAATCGATAAGATCGCTGATCCCCAAACCCAAACAAATGTCATTTTTTAATATCTTTAAATGGCTTTCTTATTAGCCTGATCGTCTGGTATGCTTGTCTCATAAACACTATCATTTTGTGGGTCGTGGTTTCTCTGTAGTATCCTTCGAAAAACAATATTGCAGCTTGCGTGCCACTGAAGGATCAAATTGCTTCCCTCCTGTCGCATTTTTTTTTTTTTGCGCTCGGTAAGAACGTGAACTAATTTTTTTTTGTAAAATTTCATCTTAAGTATATTTTTAATAATTTTTCTAATGGTCTTACGGCTCAGATTAAGCTCCTTGGCCATTTCTACGTCCCGAATTTGCACAATTTCTTCTAATTTGTTCACGTACAGTCTTAACCAAACCAGGACCATTTACGATACTTTTCGAACTTCGTTTTTTGCTATTTTTATACTTCCAGTTGCCTTGAAGTGAGCAACAGTAAGTTGCCCAAATCTGCGATTCAGTCCTATATTTTTTAACAAATTAAAAAATTTTGGTATTTTTTCCGCCTCTAAATGCAATCTTTGCATTCGCTCTAGTTTTACTTTTATTGTTGTCAAACTTTCAACAGACAATATATGAACTGACTTCTTGTAAATTGATTTTAAAATATACGTAAGTGGAAGAAGTAATAACGGGTCAATATTTTTTTTGGATTATCGGATTCGGCAATATTTATTTATTTATTTAGCAGCCGACACAGAAAATTATAAATTAAAATTATAAAATATATATGTATATTTAAATTACAGTATAAATTAAAATGAAGTTTAAAATTAAAATACTCTGGGGAATCTAAAATGAAAAAGAAAATGAATGGCCCAACATTTGTTGCTAGGATTGGGGAAAACCCAGAAAAACCCAATCAGACCAAAATTATATTAATAAATACAGTCTTCGACTATCTCTCGTTGCGAGCAGACGTATTTGTCTTCAATCAGCGGTTCTTTATCAGTTTCTTCTTTTCTCGACCCACGCGGTCTAACATTTTTCTTATCGTCGCATCACTTAAAGTGATTTCTGTGAAGTGTACTTTTGAATAAAACAAAGTTTGCATTATAATAAAGCCCTAGAATGGCCCCAGGGCCACCAAACCTGGGGAGCAACCGGTTTGCACCGCTTTCCGAGAGCCCCCCTATGAAAAAACGGAGACATCCCCAGAGACTAGACCTTTCATTTCCGGATCTCCCAGCAACTGCAGTGGATAATCCAAAATACATTGTAATCGCCTCCAAAAATTGTGAAAAGAAAATCTCAGATTTTTCCTGCTTCGCAGTCCACCGCGCGCTTAAAATGATCTCTAAAAACATAGTGTCAATCTCAAACCTGAGAGACGGTAACTTACTCATGCTAGTTAAAACCCAAACTGAAGCTGAAAAATTCATTAACACCACAAACCTACCCGGCATCTGCGACATTACATGCAAACTTCACGAAGCCCTCAATCTCGTTAAAGGCACAGTCTATGCTCCATACCTTTCCGACATCCCCGATGAAGAGATTATAGAGGAACTTAGTTCGCAAAAAGTCAAGACCATCTACAAGTTCATGAAAACAATTGAAGGAGCTTCTAAGCCTAGTGGAGTCATTCTACTTACATTTGAGCTTTACAACCTCCCATCCAAAATTGACATTTCTTGGCACTCTGTTAAGGTACGCGAGTACATTCCAAACCCAATGAGATGTAAGTCTTGCCAAATGCTTGGACATACCGCCAAGCATTGTAAAAACCCACCTCTTTGCTCCAACTGCGGTCTTCCCCCGCACGCCCAAACAGATTGTACACAAACAAAATGTGTTAATTGTTCCGAAGAACACCCGGCCACCTCTAGGCAATGCACTAAGTACCAACAGCAAAAAGAAATTTTAAAAATAAAAACCACAAAAAAATGCACAATGAGAGAAGCGAAAACAATCTTTAAAGCAACGGCACCTAAACCGGTGAATGCTGCTTCTTACTCTTCTGTAGCTTCTGCTGCAAACAACCGTAGCGATAACGCAAATCAAAATAAAAATAACACCAAAAGCAAACTCCCAACAACGACCACCGAAACAAAATCGAAAAATCTTATCTTCCCCTCTCCCTCCTCGCTGCCCAACAAGCAGCACCAAAGCGATGCACTTGATGCATTGAACGATCTCAATCTATCCCCTGCAGAACTTGCAGACATAAAAGAAATCATGAATAGAAAATCAAAAACTGATAACACAACATCACCTCAACTCAAATCAACTTCTTCAAATTCAAGTCTTGACTCTTTAGACGAAATAATGATGGAATCTTAATTTGATTTAACCAATCCAACTTTATATTTAACCAAGCATATATATTTTTCTCTCCCTACAATGTCTCTCTCAATTTTACAATGGAACATGAACGGTTATTTTAATAACTATCATGAGCTAATATTGTTAACAAAAGAACTGAATCCGGATATAATATGCTTACAGGAGACACATATCAAGTCCTACACCCAAATATCTGCTCCCAAACCATTTATTGGTTATTTTTACAATCTCTCGGCCAATCTTTATGCAAAGCAGGGGGTTGGTATACTTATCCGGAACAACATTCCCCACAAGACTGTTTATTTAAATAGCAGCACTTGTTCTATTGGGATTGAAATTCTATCGCAACCGAACATAACTATATTCAATTCGTACATACCTCCAAATCAGAACATATCCGCTAATGATCTACTCAACATAATTGACCTATCTCACAAACCTATTGTATATGTTGGAGACTTTAACGCTTGGAGCCCACTATGGGGCTCGAACTCCCGGAACTCGAAAGGGTACCAAATAGAAGAAGTCATAAATAAATCCAACCTCACAATCCTTAATGATGGGTCCGCCACCCACCACTCCACCCACAATTCCTTCACCCACATTGACTTAACAATGGTGTCAGCATCCTTATTCCCAACTTGCAAGTGGGTCATTTCAGACAGTTTACATGGCAGCGACCATTTTCCAATTATGACTACTATTCTCACCAAATTAAATACGGAAAAAATCCCTGCAACCATAAAATTCAAGGTAGATAAAGCAAATTGGGAACTTTTTCACTCCACATGTAAAGACAACTTCTGCTTTCGAATTACCAACGACCTAAATCTGTCGGCAGCAAAAATAACAAAAGCTATCATTGCCTCCGCGAACATAGCTATACCTAAAACCAAACCCATGTCTAATTGCAGAAAAGTTGTCTGGTGGAGCCCCAAACTTCACTTCCTACGGAAAGAAAAGCAATATCTCTGGTACAAGTACAAGCAAACACAAACCATTTATAATCTTATCGCCTACAAAAAAGCAAACGCACAGTTTAAAAGGGAAGCTAAATTAGCCAAACGGGAATCATTCGAAAGATACACCGCCAATATATCGCCTCTCTCGACCACGAAGAAAGTCTGGTCTGATATAAATGTTTTGATAGGAAGCTTTCCAGCCCCTTTAAAAGCTATAAAAGACCAAAACAATGAGCTCCACTCATCTGCTGACATGGCCAATGCTTTCGGCAGTATGTGGTCTAATTATTCAAAAGACGACAACTTTTCCCTGGAATACAAAACCCTTAAACATGAATTCCTTTCCCATACTTATTCACCTATAAAAATTTCCTCGGACGCAACTGCTCTCGAATCAAATTTTACACCCATTGAGCTCGAATTCGCTTTACAACATGCTAAAGGCAAAACGCCCGGTGCCGACCGCATATCCTACCCAATGCTCAAACACTTACCAATTGAAGGAAAAAGCACTTTGTTAGAGCTGTATAACGCAATGTTCGATGCGGGCGCCTATCCCCATGTATGGAGATCTGCCACTATCATACCTATTTTAAAGCCTAACAAGCCAACTCACGAGACGTCATCTTTTCGACCTATATCGCTGCTATCATGCCTTAGCAAAACCATAGAGAAAATGTTGGCCAAGCGACTTATGTGGTTTATAACTAAACATAAATTTATCAGCCCCCATCAAACAGCCTTTAAACAACAACACAGCACGCTCGACTCTCTTCTGCACCTCAACCATTACGTGTCTGATGCCCTTTCTACCAAAAATCACGTTACCATTTTGGCAACTGATTTTGAAAAGGCATTCGATCGTATTGGGGTGCATACAGTACTCGATCAACTTTCCCGGTGGGGGGTAGGTCGCAAGACCTTCAACCTGGTGAAGGCTTTCATGACCAAGCGTTCCATCCGTGTTAGAGTGAACAACACTCTCTCCAAATTCTACACTCTCCACAACGGCATCCCCCAAGGATCGCCTCTCTCAGTTGTATTGTTCACGATTGCCTTCCAATCTCTCAGTAACATTATCCTTAAACATAAGAAAATAGAGCTTTCAATATATGCTGACGATGCACTTATTTTCAGTAAACTTAAAGATACAAAAGCACTTAACAATACATTTAAAAAAATACTAACTGATATTGAAATCTGGGGAAAAGCTTCTGGTGCTGCCCTTTCTATCGAAAAATGTAAATTACTTCATATTTGTAAAAAACAACATTGTATATATCCAACTTTAACATTTAATAACCTAGATATAGAACTCGTCACGTCTCTTAAAATTCTTGGCCTAATTATCGACAAACGACTTACTTTTAAAAAACATTGTAATGAATTGAGAAAAAATCTAAACAAAAGACTCAACATAATAAAATTCCTAACAACCAAACGATCCTTTATCCATCCTTCCTCACTAATTAATGCCACAAGAGCGCTAATACTCTCCAAAATTGATTACGGTCTTCCCATCTATGGCTGGTGTGCCCCATCCAACATCAAAACGATATACCCTCCATATCATACAGCGGTACGGCGCAGCATTGGAGCATTTCCCACTACACCTACAAAATGCATTCTAGCGGAAGCAGGGCTACCTGACATTAATTCGAGGGTCGCTCAGATGACATACAAACTCATACCCAAGCTAATGTGTTCTACAAACGGAATCCTCACCAAAGATTTCCAGACAGCCATAAAACATCGGAGAAAATATAAAGTTGTGTCTACAATCCGGAGGTGTGTACAGTTCAGCCGACGATTCAATATCGAAACACCATATCGCTGGAATAAAGTCTGCCCCTCTCCACCATGGGGCCTTCTGTCCTCTAGCATCAACACTTCCCTGCACTCATTCACCAAATCCGTGACACCAAAGTCGGTGTTTAAACAGCTATTAGCAGAAGAAACTGCAAATTACGCAAACTGGAGATGGCTTTACACCGACGGCTCTAAGTCCGACTCGTCAACATCTTTTGCTGTTGTGGACCGGCACGGAACAATCATATCCTTTGGACAACTCCCTCACTACTTCTCAGTTTTTGCAGCGGAAGCAGTAGCTATCCTAAAAGCAATCAAACATGCACTCGAGCACAAAGGAAAGCATGTCATCTGTAGTGACAGCCTATCCACCCTACATGGTGTAGAAAATCTGTACAACAAAGACAGTCTGCTGTGTGAAATCCGACACCACTGCATCCAAAACCGGAGTAAAATAAAGCTGCTTTGGGTCCCAGGGCATATGGATATAGAGGGAAATGATCTTGCCGACAACGCCGCCAAATTAGCAGGTCGATCACCTACAATCACTGTCATCCCTGGAGTTCAACTGGATATCCGGCGAAATATAGAGAACGTGCTCAACGCCATCGAAAAGGAAGATTGGCAGTCTTACCACCATTGGTACAAGCTCTCCAATCCCCACAAATCCCGAATCAGATACCCAGCGTCATGCAATCGAAGCACCTGCAGCGTCCTAACTCGGCTCAGAATAGGACATACGGATCTCACCCACAAACACATCCTCAAAGGAGAAGATAAGCCTAATTGCCCTGGATGCGGGGGTGACCTAACAATAAAACACATTCTAGACGAATGCTCTCAATTTAATAAAATCAGATCTGACCTTTTCAACCAAACTCCACCATCCAACCTCATAACCAACCCCTCAACACAAAACATAAATAAAATAATACTTTTCCTAAAGAAATGCAATCTACGAAATAAAATATAAATCTGTAAATAATTAGTTGTCGAGTCGATGGCCCAGTAGCTAGTACTCTAGTCTTTAGTTATTATATTATAAGGAACTTATGTATAATAATTAAATAAATAATAATAATAATAATAATAATAATATTAATAAATAGTTAGTTGGTTAGACTAGTTAAACAAGATAATATAGAGGCTTTAATAGTGAGCGGAGAACACTCGAAACTAATCGTAAGGTACAGTCTATTATAATCTGCACACAGAGTACGAAGAGGTTCGTGCAATTCCCAGTTAGTAAAACAACGTTGAAGATATAAAGGATTAAAGTTTCGAGTTACTCTAGAAGGTACGTTGAAGGTTATTTCTTCCAACAAATTAGCCGAGTCTATATGACCGTGCAGTAATTTGTGGATGAACATTACTCCAAGCATAATTCTACGGTTAGTAAGAGAGGGCAGATTGAGTAAGAGAAGTCTACTATAATATGAAGGCAACTGAATTTCCGAGTTCCAACTCAAGCCGCGTAAAGCAAAAATTAAAAATTGTTTTTGAACAGATTCTATCCTGGCGCGATAGGATTCATATTGGGGAGACCACACACATGATCCATATTCAAGAATCGGACGAACGAGAGACGTGTATAGAAGTTTAGTAGTGAAAGGATCATTAAATTCCTTGGACCATCGCTTAATGAACCCGAGAACTCCCATAGCTTTATTGACAGCTATAGCAATATGCTTATCAAATTTCAGTCTATGATCAAGAACTATACCCAAGTCATTAACTGATCTTTCGGAATCATTTAAGCATTCCAATATAATGCCATTAAGTAAATACTGAGAAATATGGCGCGAAGATCTGTAGAAAGTCATAACTTTACATTTCGAACTATTAAGATTTAATAAATTAGCTTGGCACCAAAGATGGAATGCATTTAAGTCTGCTTGCAAGAGAATATAAGAAGAAGGATCACTATAAGATAGACAAAGCTTGACGTCATCCGCATACATGAGTGCATGGGAGTGAGATAATACAGATGGAAGATCATTTATAAATAACGTGAAAAGTAACGGACCAAGATGACTACCTTGCGGTACTCCAGAAGTAACTTTAACGGACTTGGAAAATGAATTTTTAAAAATAACTCTTTGTGTTCTGTTGCTAAGATAATTGGAGATCCAAATAAGAAGATTGTTCGGAAAACCAAGAAGATCAAGCTTTTGAGTCAGTAGAGAATGGTTAACGGAATCGAAAGCTTTACTAAAATCAGTATAAATAACATCAGTTTGCATCTTTTTCTTGAACCCTTTAATCACTAGAGAAGTAAACTCAAGTAGGTTAGTGGTTGTGGATCTACATCTCATAAACCCGTGTTGAGTAGGTGAGATAATAGAGCCACATAAATGTTGATAAATAAATTGGCTTATTTAATTAAGAAGAATTAAGTTGAACAAATTGTCGACTGAGACAGACGCATAAGGTGAGCTAAGCATATAATTGATTTAAGTATTATACAGGCTCACACACTTTGACACATAGGTTTATGTGTATGTAAATGGCTAGGATGATTTCAGGATGAGACAGTGTGTGACAGTGGAGATTGTCAGCTAACTGACAGACAGGCAGGCAGGCACGAAATTGATTTCCAATAAGCAGCGAGCGACGTTAGATTGTGTTAATTTTACGCTAAATCTGGTTTACTTCAGGCAGCCACAGGACTTCATTGATAAACTTTGACATTGATGAGTTAATGATGATGGTGAGTCACACACAACCACATATACACACACACACACTAGACAAACAAAATGTCAAACGTTCGCGAGACGAGATGAGCTGCTTGTTAACTTTGTCGATGGTTGTTGGTTGTTGGTGGTGCGTCTGTTTTATGGCCAAAGTTGACAACGACTTTGTCATTTGTCATGGGCCTAGTAGGATAATGCCAAAAATTAAGTCAACCAGAGCAAAGTTCTTTTAGAACTTTTGTTTCGTTATTAACTGAACATAGATGAGGCTTATGCTTCATCATAAAAATCATGTTTATTGAACACTTTGTGAGTGCCGAAATGGCCATAAGTAGCTGCCCAATGAATTGCGGATAATTATGATAAATGCTTGATTGGAACTCTGGGAATGTCCAGAAACTAACAACAACAGAAGTGCATTATGAGTTAAAAGGAATTGTTGCCACAGAAATGGCAAAAGCCAAAATCTCTAATGAGCAGAAACTAACATTCAAGCAATTCTTTTCTTGCTGAAGTGTTTCTCTTTTGCAATATTGTAATTTGTGTTTTCCTCTGTTATTCTTTTCATAGTCAGCTTTTAAATCCTTACAGACTCCTGCTGATTGTACGCTCGACTGCTGTTTGTGGCATCAACTCCCAAACTTTTTAAAAACCTATTTGGCCTCTAGCTGACTAAGGAAACTTTATTCAGGTACGGGCAGAGGTAAAACAAAAAAAAAAACAAAAACAGTACAAATAACCGGCTTTGGCAACGGTAACCAAAAACTCAATTTCCGTTTGAAAACTCATTTCGCATTTTGGTTGTTTTAAATCAACAGCAACAGAGGCCGTTCAGGCCAAACAGACAAACAATTGCGTAAAAACAATAAACAATGTTGGCAGCAGCAACATAACAATCAAGAACAAGCAGCTCTGCCGATTGGTTGGCAATACAGTAGAGGGGTATAATGGGAGAGAGAGGGGGAAGTAGGGGAAAAGGGGGTTCCAATACAAACGTACACTCGTTACATTGCTCATGTGCATGCCCACAATTAATTTACAATAAAACAATCAATTGATTACCATTACATCCGTTCGCGTTACGGAAATTGTGTGCAATATCCTTTTGTTAAGCTGGCTCCGACCCCAGCGGGTTGGGGGTAATGGGGAATAGGGTAGGCAGGTTATTGACCATCAGTGTCAAGTTGAAGGAAAACTTTCGACCACACAATAGGCAAAACGCGGACACGCAAAACAAAAAGTAATCAAACCGCAATTGACATGCCACGTTGGTTAACTGTTTTTATAGGCCGTTGGCGTAGAGCCTTATTTATCGAAATCTACTACTCCTCACTGTTCTCCTCGCTTTCTACGCTCCTTCCGTACTTGCACTGAAACTGATTAGTGTTGAAAAGCGTTAGCGTGCGTCGTCCTGTCTACCAGTTTATTACGCCTGGCGGTCTAATGAATTCATTACAGCGCATTATCGAACTATGACACAATGATAGAACGTTGTTTCTTAAAAGAACAATTTGCATCGAAAGTCTTTGTAAAAAGATCCGACTTTTAAGAAAACAAATGAGCGATATTTTGATATAAAATGCATTAAAATTCACATTGAAGGCAAAATGATCTCTCAGTTTAGGTTAATTGTTTCAATGTATTTTTCTGAAGTTAATTCACATTACTTGCAAAATGTTTTTAAGCTATATGTTGATTTTTGATAATGGCAAGAAGACAGTTTCAAAATGAAGAGACTAGTTTGCATATCGACTCAGCTCATGATGTCACGCCTTCTCTTTAATGCGTTGGCCATTTTCTGACAAATTATAGCAGCACAATAGTGAAAAAAAGGGCTTAAGAATTCTTTTTTAATACTATAATTCGAGAATTTAAGAGAACTATGTATAATAGTGAAATATACTACATATATTCATTGCTTAAAATTCCAAATTTTTTTAAAAATTTAATTTTTATTGCTTACTGTTCATTAATTTCGTCAGGTAACGTTGCAAATATTAATTAAATAAAGAAAATATTTTAATATTCATCAACTTATTCGATTCCAGCTATGATAAAGTAATCCAATCGGATTGACTTGACTTGTGTTTAGAAACATATTTTTCCCTTACAATAGCAGGGTGGTCCGGTGGCTCAGTGGTTAGAGTCGTCGACCTGTCACATAACTAGAACTTTCAGTTTGAATAAACTGGGTTCGATTCCCCCCGTCATTGTAGTCAAGCATGTGTTTTTAAATTCCTAGGAATGAATCGCAAAAAATGTATACCCGTCAAATTAAAAAAAAAAAAAAAAAACAATAGCAGAAGCAGAATAGTAGCCTTTGAATATTCAAATTAAAAAGAAATAAGTCAATTAAAAATAAATATTCTTGTGTTTTTTAGCAGACTTTAATTTTATTTCTAAATTATTTTATTATTAAATTCAAAGAAGGTAGAAATAAAATAAAAGTATGCTAAATAACACAAGAATATTTTTTATTTTAACTTATTTCTTTAAAATTTGATTATTCAAATCTTGCTTGCTCTAACAAAAATTAATAATTATTCTGAAAATGTTTATAAATAAACCAGACCATTTCTCAACCTAGGTATGCAAAGTAATCCCAGTCTCGCAACAATGTAATTAACCTTACCAAGTATACATATATAAATTCCCTTTCAAAACTTATTGAGTAGAGATCGATATCGAGCTGAGGCCACATGATATTGCCATATGATAAAGCTTATATGATTAACCACGACAAACAGATGACAACAAATTAATTAGGCACATGATAATTGTGGTTTAAAATGTGTCAGTTGCTTGTAAATGTCAACAACAGAGATTGGAATTGACTTGAAGTGAAATTGTGATGATGTTGATGATGATAATAGGGAGACGAGGTTGCGATGTCTGCCAAAACTTACCTCGGCAGCAACTTGTTATGGAAAACATATGTTTCAGTTGCCAGTAACAGCAATGATAGGACGACAAGACGACAACAGACGTTTAAAAAGTTAACACTAGTCAAAGTTAACCAAATTTGTTGCATACTTTGCTGCGCCGCTTCACAAAACACACTGAGGAAGCACAGGAGCCGAGAAGACGCAGATTGCTGCATATAATGAGCTGATGCCTGCCACACAGCTGCCTGGCCTCCAAACTCTGCCACTGCCACTGTCAGGAGGCGCCACACAACTGGGGCGCCATGAATGGACATGGATGTTGCTGCTGCTGCTAGAATTTTGCGCCAAAATACTAAAACGCAGCGGGCGCTCATCATCAGCAACAGCAGCGACTGCGACGGCGACGGCGACTGCGACAGAGGCAGAGGCAGCGCATTGTAATGAAAGTGGCAAGCAAGCGAAGCACAATGGATGAGTTACAATAAAAACGGCTTAAAATGCAAACTTTTTCATAGTCAGAGGAGCATCATTTGCATTTTTGCTCTTTCGATTGCCAATAAGAGTGGACTTTATGCCGCATATTTATTCAGGCCTTGCTGCAACTTTCACTTGCATTTTAAATTCGCAAAAAGTTGTATGATGCTTGCTCATGCCACACAGTTTGTGTAAAAATTTTGAGTCGTTGTCAGGACAACTCAACGGTATTCCAGTTAACATGCGAATAATTTAAAAACAAATGTACTTATATAAAATAATAGTAATTCAGACAGTGCATCTGTCAATTTAGCTCGTTGTTTTCTAAGTTGAAGTGTTTGTATATATATATGTATAATTATTGAGATTAAATTTTACAATAATAACTAACAGGTAGTAATCATCGCCATATAATTTTTTTTATGGTTTTATTTTTATTTAGATTATAGCAGCCTCAAATATATATGTATATAAAAATATATGAGGAGTTTACGCACGTTTTTTAACAAATATATTTATAGGCCTATGTTAATTTATAGATTACTGCAGTAAATTATATTCAATTTAGAGATACAAAATTATTTATAGAAAAATAAAAAAGTTTAATGTTAAATAATAAAGATAAAAAAAGATTAAAGTATACAAATAATTGTACATTCGATGTTAAATCGATTCTGTTTTTCCAAAGCCTATAATTAATGTTATTTATTTATTTATTTATTTATTGACTATTTCCTAGTGCTACAAGTAGGACTACTTTTGAATTAGAGCACTAGTCACACTGACAATCTTATATAAATATATCTCAGGATTAAATTTAAAAATGTATCTATTATATTGCTTATCTAGTTGACATCTAGTTGGAAAAATGAATCTTAATATAATTAAGATTACATTATTATTTTTAATATAAATATTGTTATTACTATTATTACAATTCGAATACTATATACTATAATCATTATTATTACTATCATTATTACCCATAATATTATTATTACAGTCGAACTTCCCTAACTCGAACTTCCCTAACTCGAAGTTTCTCTAACTCGAACAAAATCGAGTGGCAATAGCGTTTACTGAGCAAATTTCATACAAATCTGCTTCTCTAACTCGAACTTCCCTAACTCGAAAATCTCCTTAGCTCGAACAAAAATATTGGCCCGTACTTCTGTAAGTCGAATTTTTCGGGAAATCCCCAATAAAGTTTGAATTTTTTTTCGTTTCTATTTTGCGTTTTTGTTTCCGGCTCATTTTGATACGTAATATTGATGTACATTAACATATGGAGATGGTATATGATAGAATATTGCATCAACAATTACTTAGGCTTGTGAGATTGCAATAGGAAAGATGTTTGTAATGTACTCCTTTGTCAGCGCATCAGTGTAAAAAATGTTTAAAGAAATATTCAAACTTATTAGTTAAGGAATTTGAAAGTAGACCAAATATATTGAAGTTGATGAAAAATATGGTATCTCAGCAAAAACAGTTTTCATTATATTAAAAAATGGAAAATTAATTATGATGACATTTGAAACGAGAATTTCTTCCGGATACAGCAAAAGAACGAAGAAACCAATTTTTGAGAATATTAACAGATCTTGAACAAACTGGAATCGCTTTTTGTTGAAAATAACAAGAAAAATTGGAATTTTGAAATGTATTTATGATTGAATGCATTTGTAGTTTCTTTTAAAAAAACTAAAAAAAAAATTCCCTAACTCGAAGTCTCCCTAACTCGAACTTTTTTCTTGGATAATGGTGATTCGAGTTAGGGAAGTTCGACTGTATTATCATTGCAGCCTAGTGCTAAAGTTTGGTGTGCTTCTAGTACTTAGTACAATTACTGTGTTAACGGTTGTGATTGACAGCAATCTATATCGTCATGAAAGTTCTTATGTAATAAAATGAAAAAATTCCTTTGAAGTATTGATTTTAAACTAAATATTGTATCCATGTTTATTTTTTTCTCAAATGAAAAGTTCAAGCACATACATACTGATTATTCGTATTGATAGGGATAAAATGATATTTGAAGAGATCTTTATTTTTCAAGTTAGAGCTTAATTGATTGATTTTGGGGTGAAACCCCAAAAAAATTATCAATCGCTTACCAACACTAAGAGTAAGTCACATAACTCATTTTAAGGCCTGAAACACTCATGAGATGCCATGGTGGCAAGTTGATTGGCCTTATACCACCCGGTGACAGGTAATTTCGAATGGGTTTAAGTAAATGTATTGTATACAATACATGTATATGCATTGATTGTATGTGTATGTGTGTGTGTGTCGCCTTTGTGTTCCTTCTCAACACTTTTGAGCGCATTCAATGGGATTTAATTAAGCAACTGCGTTTGTGTTTCTGTGCTCGTATTCGAGCTCGAATAACGTCATTGGGCGGCCTTGGTCCGAGTTTATTGATATGCTGCATGGAAAGCCGACTCAGAACTGTCAGGCAGTTGAGCGACAGGAAAGCGCTTAGTTCACAGTGACTCAAGTGCCGCTGGCGCCAAAAAATATGACCCACTTAGAGAGACACAACAACAGAAACAACAACAGCAACAACAACAACAAGGAGCTGGGAACAACTAAAACATGAGCAGTGCCATTTGCCAGCCAGCCCCGTTGCATGTGGCATGGCACTTAACTCAATTTGCAATGAAGTCGTCGTTGTTGTTTTTGTTGTTGTCGTTGTTGCCGCCAACTGCAGCATAACGAAATTGCTACCATATTACGAACGACACCAGCGTATTGTTATTATTGTTGTTGCTGTTGTTATTGTTGGTGTGGCTTGTGGCAACAACGGCGACACGACGCCTGACGAGGACGTCTTGACTGTGTCATCAAAATCGAATTGAAATGAAACCACAATTGAAATGTCAGACAAACGCAGTGAAACTTTCTGATATTTTTCGCCTCTTTTTTTTATCATTTTTGGGCAGACGTTTGTTCGACCCACATAAAATTCATTTCGAAGTGAAGTTGCCACGGCTACAGACACAGACAACAGCCGTGGCAAGTGGTGGCAGTACAGTGCTTGCCACTACAATAAAAACGCTTGTTGCGCGCCATTTCTGTATTTCTGTATTCCTGGAGCCCATTGAACAGGCCGCGTCAGAGGCGCGACAGCTTAAGGCGCAACAGGAGGCGACGCCAGCAGCAGACACACACAAATGGAATGTGAAGAGGAAAAACAATATAAAGTACGCGTAGACAACAGACGGCTGTGTTGGCCATTTTGAAGGCGCCGCAACGCGACTCAACACAAACGCATGAGATTCCTGCCAGCTTGATATTAATTTTGCACGCGGCATGGCGTCTGGTCTATGCCACCATGTGGCATGTTCTTGACACGGACTCCTTGGCCATTTTTGGGGACGACTTTTGGCAGTGGCATGGGGTAATTAAAAAGGTGAATCCATGTTCTATGTTCTAGGACAAAACTAATCTATGATACAGCCTACTTTCATATATTTGGCCTTTTTGAAGAAATTGTAACATAAAAATAATATTCGGGCCTGCTCCGAACTCCGAAAACGAGTCGATTTGCCACAAAACGAGTTGATTGCTGTTCTGAATTCCGAATATCGACAATAATTTTCGTTTTCAAAACGTGTGCTTAAAGGGGCATTTACACTAGTTGACAAGCTGGTCAATTTCATCTCAGTAGGCTGAAAATTTTGACGGCAACTTAATCAACTCTAGTGTAAACGGTGGTCAACTCTAAGCAAAAGTGTGTTGACTTGGTAAAAAGCACAGCCTACTAAGATGAAATTGACATGCTTGTCAACTAGTGTAAAGGCACCATTAGAGTCGTCGGATTTGTAAATAAATGCCATTTAAAGAATTAAAATAAATACCTAGCATTATAAACTGAAATTTATAATGGTGTTGAACATTTTAAGAACCGATTAACATCACTACTTAAATTTTAAATAGTTGAAGTAATATTTAAAAGAAATCAATAAAATATTTTATAAAAAAAAACCGAGCTGTTCTCAATTACACTTTAATGTTTGTTATCAAAATTCGAACAACGAAGTCTATGTCTAATTTACCTTCTATCTGCTATATTCAACCTGAAATACATAAAATGAATTTTCGAATCGTTTCCGAAACCGAGTTCGAAAAGTAAAAACAAGCCGATTTCGATCGGAATTGGGAACAGCAAAAAGTAAAACGTACGTTTTCGTTTTTACTTTTTGAAATTCGGAACAGGCCTGATTTTAAACCATTTTATGTAATATAGAAATAGATATGATATTTTAATTAATTGTCCAATTTTTTTTTTTAATTCATGTTTTTAGACAAATATTTAATTTACGTTAACTTTGTAACTTAACTCTTAAGTTCTGCTAAAACAATATATTTATATAAATACAAATATTTACAGGTAGGAATTTACTATCCCATAACTTAACCTAAATATGTTAATATATCATGATAGTATCACAAACTGAAAGGCAAATTGCGTCTGTCCCATTCGGGGTTTGATTGAATTGCTTGATGAGATGAAATTGTCATTAGAATTGTTTGCCAATGAGCTGCTAAAAACTGTAAGAGCCACTTTCAACATAAATGCAAAAGCAAATTCGAATTTCAGTCACGTGCACACAATGACACACTAATCACACACATACATAAAAAAGCTAATAGTGTAGAGTGGTGGAGGAGGATTAGGAGAAGGAGGGAGAAAGAGGGACAGAGGGGCAGAAGGGCAGAAGGGGCATGCCATTAGCAGTTGCTACAGCTGCATGACACATTATCAAAATGTTCAAGCTGGAAATCAAAATTGAATTTGTGCCATGCAATCTCGCAATACGAAGTGAGCTGAACTCAACTGAACTGAACTGATGTGAACTGTAAGCTGTTAGCTGTTGGCTGTTAGCTCTTGACTGTTAGCTCTTGGCTCTTAGCTGTGGTGAGTTTCTGACATGGGGCTGGCAAATTTGTTGAGCACACGGAGAGCGAGAGTCTCGACATCAAAACAAAGAAATCCACAAAACTCGTTGAATTTCGACATAAAAAAATGAAAAAGAAATGTGTATAAAAAGGGGGAAGAAGAATAATAATAATAATAACGCAAGCTATGCGACTTGAATGACTAAGGCAAAGAGTGTGCAAAGATTCAACAAATGACAGAAGCCACGACAAGCAACAGAGAGGAAAACATGAAAAACAAGAGCTGGAGAAGAGCAGTTCCAGCTGCTGGGATGGCAGCCAAGCAAAAAGCGTAAGCGCTTTGTGCCTCAGTGACTCAGTGACTGTGTGTGTCTGTGTCTGACGCAAGTGTCTGAGTGTGAGTGTGTGTGAGTGTGTTTGTGTTTGGGGTTGGTTATATTTTTGGTTGAGTATGTGAGCGTAAATTACAGACTAACAAGTGGTCGTTGACTGGCAAGCCAGCGAGGCAGACAGCCTCCAACCACGACAGTTGATTTGATTTGACAGCAAGACATGACATTTGGGTAGCCTGCCATCTAGCCAGTCAGCCAGTCAGTCAGTCAGTCCTGGCCTGGCCTGGCCACAAGACGCATCTCGAGTGAAGTGAAGCTGAAAAAAATGCCACGACTGCTGCCTCAGCGGATGCCTCTTCGTCCTTTATCTTCTTTTTACTCCTATTCCTCCTCTGGCTGCTCTAGAGATGTCGTTGCTGCTGTTGGCAAGTGCAAGTAACCGCAAGCCTTCACAAAACTGAGCCCATGTAATGAAGATAGATCCCAGCGGCCCAGCCATACTAGCATAACAATGGGCGACCGGATGTAGCACTCGGAAACGGAAATGAATAGTAGGACACGGACATGAGCATTCACGCCAACGCACACAAATGGAAAGTTGCCTTGGCCAATGCAGCTTACAGCTTATAGCCAACTACAACGAGCTAGCTATACACCTTCTAGTTTTTATATTTTCCATTTCATCAATTCTATAAGCATGCATACAGTGAGTCATAAGATTATGAGCACATGCATTGTAAATACGTTTTCGTGTGTTGCTCTATTAAAAATAAATACAGTCGAATTTCCCTAATTCGAATCACCATTTTCCAAAATAAAGGTTCGAGCTATGGAGATATTCGGCTTATTGAGTTCTTTTTCTTAAGTTTATTAATTTTACTGCCACTTATTTAGCTCGAGTTAGAGAGAAATTCGAGTTTTATGTAGGAGTTCGAGTTATGGAAGATCAACATTGTGTTTTGATTTCTAAGAGTTAATACAACTGAAAATATTTAATTATTTTAGAAAATATCTGACAACAATATGTAGTAAAATGGCCAACAATTTTATTCAATATCCTTTAAATAAATATCGTAGGTAGCATATATCAAAATCCAAATTAATACAAATTTTTACAAACCAAAAATATTTATGCCACTTAGTCAAAAATGCATTCTCCAATACATTTGTACCAATGCAAACTGATTTTTTTAATTGAACAAAATTTATTTTTAATCTATTTCAAATTTTTTAATGGAAGAAATATAAAAAACAAAAAGAAATATTTTAATTTAAAATTTATTATATTTATTTATACTAATTTGCTGGTATATTTTTCTTTAGTTTCGACGACACTGCACAGCACTGTCTACTGTCGAGGCTTTCGCTGCCGAGCAATAGTAATGTATGATAGTTATGCAGACGCTAACTTTTCGAACTGAGTGTATGCATACAGTTATGCATAGCCATAGTTCAATATGCTTGGCAAACAGCTGAATGACTGGGTATAACTCATGCTCACCTCTTTGTTTTGCTCGCAGTATGCGGATTGTTGCTGCTGTTGTTGTTGTTGCTGTTGTTATTGCTTTTGGCTCGTATTCCTAGTGAGGAGCTGAACGTGAGCTGCGACGCATGCAGGCGCCAGTTGGCGGTTAACAGAGCTAGTGGGTCAGGTGGGTGGGTCGAATGTTTTCCCTACGCTTGACTGCGTTCTGAGGGGCGGGGCAGGTGTAGGACAATTGTGGGCGGTCGACCCGATTGTTGGTAATGTCGTTGGCCGTGTAAGGATATCGCGTCGTTACGAATGTCGACGACGTTGAGGACGAAGTCGTGGCTTACCTACGCTTCACTAGTCCGCTTGACGTGCTGAAAAGTCACTTTCGAGTGTTTTCACTTTTCTTGTGGCACGTTGCACGTGCGCGTTGCTGTTGGCGTTGGCGTTGGCGTTAGCGTAGGCGTTGCTGTTGTTACCTACCAAGTGGCACTTGGCTGCGTTGTTAGTATGAAATTGTAGCTCACAGCTGCACACACACAGATAAGCGGCAATGGCTTACAGCCTTGAAAGGCGGACTGAGAAGACAGCAACAACAGGCAGGAGAACGACTGCGATGACAACACAGCCCATTGAGTTGCTCGAGCAAGTCTTTTATTATTATTTCATTTAGTTTTCTTATTGCTGGTGCTGCTTGTGCTGCTGCTATATAAGCTGTGCACAGTTTTGGGCGCGTTTAGTTGTAATTGAAATTGAGCTGAGTAATTAAGTTCAGTTGGTGGCGTTAAATGCATTTGCATATTTGCATAAGAGTATAAATGCTAAATTATGCATGCACTCGCATATGGCGGCGCCTTTAATATACTGTTACAACAACAATGAGGACGTCGACGACGGCGACGACGCCACATGCTAACATTTCGACAGCGCGGCCGCGACGGCGTATGAGTAATAATAATAACAACGCACTTCGAGGGGGGGAAAGTAAACTTTAGCTGGCTGTTGTTGTTGTCGGGGGATTTCCGATTGTTCAATTAACGCACACCCGACCAATTTGCCGTTTTACTTATTATTACTAAATAACACGTTGTGTTTGTTGTTGTTGTTTATAGTTTGACTTAATAATGAAATTATTTATTTAACAACTCGAGTCGAATGTGTTGTGCCACGCGCCATGTAGCACGTTGTCGGTTGCCACCAATACCAATGCGTATGCCTCTCGCGTGCTCTCACTCACACAGAGAAAGCACAAATATACATATACACTCACACGCACACACACACCCGCACACCTTTGGGCAAAAGAGTGTGGCGTTGGACGCGTTCCTGGCGTATGTCCTGGCCGATGCCGTAATTTGCTGTGCACGTTAACAGCTGTAAGCAGCTAAACAATATGAATTTGGCCAATGCGATTGGGTGTCATTCACTTTGAGTCCTTCGTTCGTAACAATTTAGCACATTTAACGCTGAATTTGGTAATTTTTAGAATTTATTTTCAATGGCACGCAGCGTGCAGCGTGCAAACCGCGTTGATTTGTTCGCACCTTGACTATTCGTTACTAAACCCAACTCACAGCGAGAGTTGCCCACAGGCCGTGAGCGCAGCGCACACTCGCTGATTTCTCAGCCGTGTGTGTGGTGAATTGTCCTTTTGTTGGTGAGAGCCTGCGCCAGTCAACGACAACAGGCAACAGCTGTTGGCTGCCACTCTGGCGGCACTGTTCGCATTTGAAAGTGACCAAATTGTTGCGCCACCAAGTGACACTTGAATTGCCAATTACTTGCAATTGATTCACTTTATGAATAAATAAAACAATTGCAAGTGATTATTTCGACCGCATGTGTGAACAAATGCAAAAGTTTTGTTGTCTTTGTGTTTGCGCACGCTCAATAGGTCGCACTCTCGCTCTCTCCATCTCGTTGTTTCTCTCCTTCTAAGTGTGACTGCTGCTCAGCTGTCTGAGAGCGAATTACATGTGTGTGTGTTGTGTGTCTGTGTGTGTGTTACCGTTTTGGTATGGAAATCTGTTGCATGAGCGCAATTTGTTATCCTCTTTATCTCAGCTGAGTGTCGACCAAGTGTCAGTAGTGCTTCTCGCTACATAAATTACTCCATGGCTTCTTGAGCAATATCCATTTACAGAAACAGCAACAACAACATCAACAATAATCAAATTGAGCAAAGTAAAACAATCAGATGCCAATGTTATAACTAAGCTAGAGTAAAAGTATCACAACAAAATATTTCTCAAGACTGCCAACCAAAAAACAAACACACGCACACACACATTGCTGAAGCAATAATAATAACAACAGCACTAAGCACTGCAAAGAAATAGACAAACACAAACAAACACACACACACACACTCACATGTGTGTGTCATAGAGACATCTAAAGATGACACTAGAGACTTTATGTGGCAAAGGATTTTCCGGATTTACGTGACTGTTGCTCAGCCAAAGACACTGTTGCTTTTACTGTTATTGTTATTATTATTTTATTATTGATGTTGTTGTTCTTGTCACTTCCACATTCCACACTTTCTTGTGTCTGATCAAAAATATTATCAAAATTTTAATGCATTTGATTAGTGAATAAATTAAAAAAATAAATTTAAATTAAAAAGAGATATTAAAATATTTCCGCATACAGTGCCATATGTACAGTCATGGGCATAAGTATTTTGACACCATTTAAAGTTAATTCTACTCATAATTTGAACTTACTTCATGCAAAGTTTGGCATCAATGGAAAGGTCATTCGAATTCCTTTTGAATGATATAAAACTTTCCTTAACCCATTAGGTACCCATTAAAATTTTCGAATTTTTGTAAACGTCTATTTTTTCAACTTTTTCCTCGGTCTCAAGCAAACTATTTTTTTTAAACAATTCTTACAGTGACTGCAAACATTTTTTTTTTCAAAAATCTCGTTGCTAGTATTTTTTATAATTTTTTTAAACTGCATAAAAGGAGGAAAAAGGGGTTAAAAAAGTAATTTTTGGCAGTTTTCAAAAAAATTTAAAAATTACTAGATAATTACTATAACTACTATAAATACTTAGATTATTTTTCTTCTCCCTCCACTCCTTGCAACAATTATATCATTTTTGAATACACCCAGATTTAATTTAAATTGACTTTATTTAACTATTCTTTTTTTTCAGTTACGAATTAATGGGCATACAATTTGATTGTTCATTTGACATTCTTATTTTATAATAATACTTATTTAAACTCTAATAATAGCTTTTCTCTCTGTCGATTATTTTTAGTAGACGTAAAATAAACAAATTAATAAATAAATTTGGCTAAACAATGTTAATTGATTCTCTCTTTGTGACTAGTGCAGGATAAAATTGTAATACCACTATCTGCAGCATATTGAATATAATGCAGTGTACTTTTTAATTGAATATCTCAAGCTCAACCATTTATTAAAAAATTAATTCAGACTACAAACAACTCAACAACAGCACAAGGCCCACTTCCCGTTGTGCGTTATCAAAGCGATTCGAGTGGCACCGCAGGATGCCATAGAACTGTTTAAAGGCACCACCCACATTCCCATACCGTAGCCAGGGCCAAGAAGAATCCAGATGAATGTATGGCAAATACTCTGTGGGCATGCGGTATTTCAACCTGTTACCCTTCCTAGATTTCATTATGCTTCCTTTATTAAAAGCGCATTTTACGTATTTCATTCAATTGATTTGAAGCAGTTGGTAGCATTGCATGGCATGTAAAATGCAATCAATTGCATATTTCTGAAAAACGAAAATATTGAAAGGCGCTTAGGAAGGATTTCTCATTTTCAATGTCTACGGTACGAAATTTGGAAGCAGCTTTCTTAATATTTAAATTAACATGGGGCTTCTGCAAAAGCAGTTTTATATCCTATAAAATAAGTAAAAGGGATATTAAAGAGATGTTCAAATGTATTTAACATAGAGAAAGCCAATAGTCTTATTTTGTTATAAATCCAACCAAAAATCTTTTCTAAACTAAAGAGTTGAAACTACACTTTACTGTATATTTAGTTACTCTAAAATCAGTATTGTTTTACAAATAAATCCATAGTCTATCTATTTCAGATTTAGTTATTACACACAAGTACAGGGTATCTACGAATTCCATACAATTCCCTGTTAAGTAGATGGCACTGCTATTAACTTCGAAAATATCAGAAAATATCTATTATGAATTATTTGCTAGTTGATACTGTGGGAAATTCCAAATTGAATAGAGGAATTTCAAATTGTTAGTTTTGTTTGCTCATTTTGATTTCCACAGCAAAACGTTTTCAACTCTTTCGGGCCTATTATAAATGAAAAATAAAGTACATTCGTTGAATGTAAAAACAAGCAGAAAAGACCTCGACATCCGTTACACTACTTACGCGGTATGAAATTCGTGCATACTTTATGGTGCTTGCGTTGCGTAAAAACTTAAAACAGCCTGAAATAGCTTTCTTTCAGATCTTGATGCGATTAAGTAGGACAGCAATACTAGTATATACAGGAAAGAAGAATGGAAAATTTGCTGACTGTCCGATCAGGTCGAGTTAATTAACTTACAAACGTGCATACTAAAAAACTCACCTGGCTCCTGAGATAAACAGGTGTAAGTAAGAGGGGCAAAATTTAAACGATTGGAGTAAATGGGGCCGGTGGACCCCTTTGGTACATTTTTTTAGGTTTGTACTATTTTTATCAAAAATTCGCGTCGAACGACACCTCGATCATTAAATTCTGACTACTGGTTTAAAAGATAATTAATTTTGAAATTTTAAGTCGCCTTCCGAAAATGAGATGAAAAGTCAGTCCACTTGTTTGTTTGTTAGTTAGTTTGTTTATATGAATCAAAGCGTTAAAATAGCTTAAAAGTTTAAATGAGGACTTGTTCCCGATCAAAAATCTACAAACTTTTGTTCTACGACTTTTTCAAAAATCTAATTAAGCTAGTTTAGCGGGAAATCGCTAAGACCCGCTAAAATTGAAACACCCACAGTATCCAAACAATAGAAGATACAGATATGATCTATGTATATATATTACATTTTTGCGCAAGGCCGAGTCCAACAGCTCCTTGTCACCTCAGCCCTGCGACTAAACACACCCTACAACGACTTCTGTAGGAGCTGCAGAGACAAGGAGGAAGAAGCATCTCCGGAACACTTCTTCTGCTTCGGCCGGGCTCTCAGCAACAGAAGACTCCGGACCTTGGGCAAACCCTTCCTTAACGGCCTTAGGATCGCCCGATTTGTCCAGTCGTCGAACTGGACTCCCTTTTAAACTCACCGAGTCTTCACGTAAGGCGGAAAGGATCCTCAGATCCGCGGGGTCACAACGAGCCTATACAGGCCTAAGTGCATCTACACAGAAAAAATCAAGAGGGGAAAGGCTATAGTCGAGCTCCCGACCCAAAGTTAAAAAATAGTCAAAATCTAGTGTTTTGCAGGACCGCCGGCCGAACAACTTGGCAAAAATATTTTTTTTTGGGTAAGCGATCGGAAAAAGTAATATACGGATTCGATAGAGAATTCTTCAATGATTAAGAATCCAAATAGGATTTTTAGATCAAGTAAAAATTGTGGATAGTACAACCTTTTAAGGTTGACCCATTTAAATTTAAAGAACACTAGATTTTGACTATTTTTTAACTTTGGTAGACGAAAAGTCTCATGAATTAAAATGCATTAAGTTCCCATAGCTAAAAAACGCTTCACAATTGATTTCTCTTTATAGCTATATATGGTTTCATACCCGCCCGGACCCGCCTAAGAAGGTTAAATCAAAAAAAACTAATTCAACCTCACAAAAAAAACACGCGGCATAATTGCATAGTTCGATCGATTGTTCCTATGGCAGCTATATAATATATTAATCCGATTTGAACCAAATTTGGTCTGGATGTAGAAGACTACCGCAGCTTCATCATATGTCAGATTGGTTGAAATCGGACTACTATATCATATACAGCCATAGGAATTAGGTCGATATATGCAATTCTGATGATTCACCCCAAAAAATAAAAAATAATTTTTGAAAAAAAAAATTTTTTTATCTAAACTTTTTGAAAGTAATTTTTAAATATAAAAACCTTAAAAATAAACCAAAAAAAATTAAAAATTTTAAAAAAAATTTATTTTTAGGTGCAAAACAATTTATTTTTTGCACAAATTTCACAAATTTCAACTTTGATAGCCCCTGAGTAAGCATTTTGGGGGCGTGGCACTTTTCTTAAGCACTTATTTCATAGGTTGAAGAATTATCTATTATATGCCATTTAAATTATTCGACTATCTCATTTGGTTCAAAAGTTAAGATTTTTGCAACGTAAAATCAGCAATGGCCCCACTGTGCAACGTTTCGGATTGAACTCGGGCTAAATATCCCGGATTGTGTAAGTGACACCCCCTCTAACCTAACCTACAGTTAATTTTGGAAAGCCAGATTCATAGATAAATTGATTTAAAAATATAGAAAAACTGAAACCTCGTATAGATTTGCAATTGGCTTGTTATGACTATGGAAAATTGTAACTATTTTTTGTGAATTATGTAACAACCATGGTAAACGGTAAATGGCCCTCAAGGCCCACAAACGCAAACCGCAATTAGTTGAAACATCGAGTGGCTGTGGCACTGGTATACAGGTAGGGTTGGCAGGTGTTCGGGTAGTCGGCGGTTTCCTTATAACATTTTAATTATTTTGCGACTGTATTTCGATTATTCTGCCCCTGTGGCAGTGGCAGTTCCCGTAACAGCTTCAATGGGGCTCATCAAACAACCGACAACCAACAACCAACAAATATATAAAGAGTTTTCAATATCATTAAAATGGAGGCAGGGCCAAACCAATTTGCGAGCATTTTTTTCTCTAAATAAAAATCGAATCGAACGAACAGAGGGGATGAATTACGGCTCAAGAGCGGCTTTTTATGTTTTTTTTTTGTATGTTTTTGTTGTATAAATTAACAGAGTTTTGTGCTCCTGCAGCGCTGCAATGATGCAATGCGGCAGAGCAGCAAAGTTGCCATGTTGCCACGTACTGTAATTTTACAACTTTGTCAACGTTTTTACTCTTAGCCAAAGTAAACTCAATTAACTTTTTGCTGCTTCTATGGCGGCTGCTGTGGCCACTGCAGCAACAATAAACAATTTTTTTTCACCTCTTGGCGCAAAATCGTAATTACGCAAGATAACGGCCAAGTGCAGGCGGCTACTCATATAAATTGCTTAGAAAATGTAAAGTGCTGGGGCAAAAGGCTGCTGGGTATTTGTCAAGACTGTGGCAAGTGTCAGCTGACATTAACCAAGATTTGTGGCAACCTATAGCCGGGATGTTTGTTAACGTTTCTGGCTGCAGCATTTAATTAAAAAAGTTGCGCTTTAGTTTGCCATAGTTTGCAATTAGCGAGTCTACTGAGTTATGACCTCTGTGCAGACTAATAAATGTATAAGTCTATGTATGTGCGGTCAACAGATTTGATTGCATTATTCAATTTAAGGACGAACCAAAAAATTCAACTTAAATAATATTTGCACAATGTGTGTGTGTGTGTAAAGTGTAAATAATAGATGTGGCAATGCAACACGAAACATATTAAAATTGCATTACGTATACGCAGTACCATGTAGTACGAGTATAAGTATAAGCATATACATATGTACATATGTATGTATGTGTGTATGTTGTATGTGTATGTGTAGATGTATTGCTGCAAATGTTGCTGTTAACTCTTTGTTGCATGCAAAAGGAGGATAAATGGCATTAACTACAATACAGCCAAGCACACTCACATCTCACATACTCTTGGCACTCACAGAAAGACAACAGGACCAGGTTTCTCTCTCTCTGTTGTCCTTAAATATGCAAAGAAAGGAAAGCTATGCACCCAAGACAGAGCTGCTCTGAAAAAGTCACCCACCTATGCATAAATAATGAGAGCACACACACTCTCACACTCACAATTGCGTACACTAGCTATATTGTCGTTAAAAGCGTCAGTGTAATAGCCAAAGTAATGGCAAAAGTGCAATTGTGAGTTCAAGTAAATAAAAAAACTATTCAAATATGCAAAACACAATTCAAAATTCAGCATACGCCATGTGCATGGTACCTACTTACTACAATAAAGGGTGTCCATGTGTATGTGTTTGTAGCTCAAGTGCATAAATTTACTTGTTAAATCCTGATTGATATGTCAGCGTGGATCAAATGCAATACCACCCACGCTGAGCTTTGCTTTTCAGTAGATACAAAACAAAGTTATTGTTTCATTTTGCTCAAAGCGGAAGTTGAGTCCCTCGTACTCGTATTGCGCACTAGTGTTTTTTTTTTATTCCCTGCACCCTTGAAACATGACGTAAATAGTAAAGCGAATATTGTGCAAATGGACAAATGCAATGGAGATCACACTAACGTTGAGTCAGACTGCAGGAACTGCATACTTGAATATCAATTGCAGCAGGGATTAAAACCCTAACCGAAACCGTAACCTTTAACCAGTAAAAACCGATTGAAATTGAAAATCGCAACTGAAACCGTAACCGAAAAAAAACTTTCACTGACCGAAACCTTTAAACCGAATCTCTGTAAACCGTAATAATTTAATTTTATTTGTTTTAACATAGTTAAAGTTAGACACTCGACCTTAAATGAGAGGTTTAGGTTCCAGTCCGACAATTTTAAAAAATGACTGTCTGAAACAATTTTACCAGTTATGCTCCTAACATATTTGTTAAAAACAATGCAAGTCGGAATATAAGTTTCTGATGAAATAACAATTTGTATCATTATTTGTTGTAACAAATAACAAATATTCATAACTGATTTTAGCTGAATTTCATATAATTTTCATTTTATATCTACATTGTCAGTTTGTCACTTATCACTACACGATCGAATTCTATAGTGAGAGCTTCTATGATTGACAAGGGGATATGTGCTATGTGAAAAAATCGCAGAGATCAAACAGACTGACATCCAACTGTAAAAAGTGTATTGAGTTCAGTCCGGTTGATACATTGAAGCAAAGGCAAAAATTGATTAACTTTTGTAGTGCTTTGAAAGCGAAGGCAGAGCCGTTGATGCTGACCATCCGTAAGCAATTACTATTTCACTTTGTTTTTACCCTAACAGCTCACAGCTCACGCCTTGAAAGCTGCTTATTAGGTACCTTCAACAGCGACGCCTACGAGCATCAAGGATAGCATGGCGTTGGCAAAAAAGGATTATGGAAGGAGTAGACCCAACGAATGTCAAGCAAAAAAAATAGTAGCGCAAAGCCACTAACGATGCTGCTTTTTGTTGGCATTGTTGGTGGTTGCTTCTGACGGGACGGGCGCTGAGATGATGCAATGATTATAAAGCAACGTTAGCGGGCAAAAACTGTGTACATATACATGTGTGTGCATGTGGGGGTGTGTGTGTGCGAGTGTGTGTGTGAGAGTGTGTGCTTTGGCAGTTGTAGGCACTTTGCGGATGCTCGTGAATTGAACGTTTATTGACACACAAAAGCTGGAAAATTGAAAAATTCTGCAGTACCTCTCCCCTTTTTAATACGCGTCACACCTTTCATGGTTTTCACTGTTGTTGCTGTTGTAGTTACTGTTGCTGCCGCTTCTTTGGAAATTTCCCCCACGGCACCTGCCTGCCTGCCTGCCTGATGACAACGACATGACGCGGAGCGAAAAGAAGCGCTCAAAGGACCGCTTTGTGTATATCCGTGCGGGCGTGTATTAGTATTCAATAGTTGGCCAAGTTTCTGGCAGCACAAAACAGCATTTTATGTGTTATTGCATATTCGCTCCATATGTGCCACGCCCCCCGCAGTGCCATCGCTTATTATTGCGCGCTCAACCATAATGGGTTAATGGCAAATTGAATTCAATTGAATGGCCCAGGACTGGCACCGGGTTCGGGTTCGGGTTCGGGTCCGCATCGAACTGAAGATGCGTCTTCAAAATATTCTTATATGAAATTGTAATTGAATTAAACTTAATGGCATATTTCGCATGCCATCGTTCTGGCTAAGGCGTGACTGAGGCGTGTCTGAGTATGTGAGAATTTTTTAATTTGCTTTAAGTGCAAAACGACAACGATAGAGTCGTAAAGTGTGCGAAAATTCAATTTTATTTTTCCTTTAGAATGGCCTTTTGTATTTGGCTAAGTAATTGTCAGCTAATACGAGTTCAATCGACGTGAGATGAATATAAAAAGAACTAAGCAATCAGTTTTGAAAATCTTACAAATATTTTTATCAGAAATTTGCTTATAACTTTAACGACATTTAAAATACATATTGAGTTGGAAAAAAGTTAGAGTCTTCGCACTATGGTCACTATAAATATTGAATTGATGTAAAAATACAACATTAATAAAAAATGTCTGGAAAAAATTAATAAATCTTAAAAAAAAAAAACATCTGTCCCAAGCCGGTTTGTTAACAAAAAACAATTTTTAAAAAAATTGCCTACGCTAGGAGTTGAGCCCGCGACTCCCGAAAATTGCAAATTTGATGGAAATTTGCCAAAATGTAGATCTGTTAAGACTACAGCGATTCTTTATTTTGCAGCTAAGATTTCTGCCAACACCCTTTTTTAAATTGAAAAGCATTAAAGAAAACCTTTGCGAATCATCTACTAACAAATAAATTAAATTTAAAATATAATATAAAAAAAAAAAATGTTTTTTCCGTGCCGAAACTTGAACCCGGAACCCGAACTGAGAATTCATTCAAAAAACGGACACTCCACACATTGCGCAACCGGTGGTCTAAAAGAGCGGCTGTCTTATTATAGATTTCATTGTTACTGGACTGTAATGGTGCCTTTACACTAGTTGACAAGCTTGTCAATTTCATCTCAGTGGGCTGTGCTTTTTACCAAGTCAACACACTTTTGCTTAGAGTTGACCACCGTTTACACTAGAGTTGACTAAGTTGCCATCCAAATTTTCAGCCTACTGAGATGAAATTGACCAGCTTGTCAACTAGTGTAAATGCCCCATAAGTCAAATGTAATTGTTATCTAGTTGTGATTGTTGTTGTTGTTATTGTTGCTGATAAGGTATGGCAAATAAAGGAAAATTTAGTTGTTCAATATCTTCGCTGTTTATTATCCGATCGCGATGAAATTTTAAAAAATATTAAGGATAACATTATCTTTGTCTATGCATAATTAGGAAAGTCTATCTTGAAAATTGTCCTTATAATTAAGATTTTCTAATTTGTGGGCGTTTACGGGGGCGTGGCCAAAATTTAAAACAAAGTCGATCTGCGTGCAATATAGACGAAACTTCTTACCAAGTTTGAAGTCTCTAGCTCTTATAGTCTCTGAGATCTAGGCGTCAATACAGACGGACAGACGGACGGACGGACAGACGGACATGACTATATCGACTCGGCTGTTGATGCTGATCAAGAATATATATACTTTATGACAAAGTTAATAGACCCCTGTAAATTTTTTAAGTACGGGGTCTAACAAGTGTTTTGTGTGTTGTTGTTTAGTGTCATATTGACATTCTTCTTAAAATGTTAAGAAACTTAATCTTTATTTGAGAATTTTTGTCTTGAGTATTCAAAACTTTTTGGTCTATAAATAAGAACATATAATCTTAAAAAAATAATGATTTTTATTCATATACTAAGATTTGTGGTCTTGAAAATATAAGAATTTATGATCTTAAAAATAAGAACTTGGTCTTAATTGAAATGTTCTTAGAATCTTCTTGACGCATTTTTTAGACCAAAGTTCTTAGTTCTGAAACCAAAATCTTGATTTTAGATCCCTTTTTTTATCAGTGCGCTAGTGCCTTACGAATTTTTATACCCTGTGCCCATTGAAAATGAGCCAAAAAAGGGTATAATGGTTTTGTGAAATGTAACCGGCAGAAGGAGGCGTGGCAGGCCCCTCGGTTGATCAGTATCAGCTGCCGAGTTGATTGAGCCATGTCCGTCTGTCTGTCCGTCCGTCTGTTCGTCCATCCATATTATTAGTTATCATCCTACTAAATCGCAACAAGATTGGACAAATAGAACGGTAGTAATGACTGATTTAAGTTTCAAGCAATGTAAGTGCAAAAAATCATGCAATAAAAAATATTTTAAATGTATTTAAACAAGCAACGGGTACCTTTTAGTCGGGAGCTCGACTATACCCAGCAAGCCAAGTTCAGAGCACTCGAAATTATGTGTCTGAAAAGGGCCGAGATGAAGTGCGTTTTGGGAGTAAACACAGAAATTTGAGGGTTTTCGGAGCTCATCCAGTACTTTTTAAGCACGGGCTCATAAAAAGCACCAATGTCTAAGCATTTTCGGAGTTGAAGTAGGCAGGTAATCGAATAAAACGGTGCTGAAAATAACGGAATGCAGAATCATGCGATATGCAAGACGACAGACAATTCACACATTCATTCAGTTGTGGTATAAAACGTGAAAGAAAAAGACGTGTTTGCGAAATAGTATTTAAGAATGTTTATATATTTTTAAGTTTTAATTTAAAAATGTTAATTTGATATTTATGTTTAAGTTTCAACCTTCTTATCATTTTGTTGACTTTTAAGTGAAATATAAATATATTATTAGATAATTAAAATTTATTTCGTTTTAGTCTCATATTTAGCGCACTTTTTTTCAATTAAATTCGTACCCCAATATGCATTTGAAAAGAACCTTTTAGGAGGCGATTCAAGTGCCTAGAAAATAAACTTTTATGTGTCTTTTCTGAGGTTTTTATATGCTTCATTGGGAGGGTGAAAGCACTTATATCTGTGTCAGAAAAGAGTCAGATTAGACTCAGAAATCTTCCTCATAGAAAAAAACGCTCATTTCTGACTCTTTTTTGGGTACATTATGACGGTGAATGCTCATAAAAAAGTTTCAGAAAAGTGTCAGAAAACGCACATTTTGCTTGCTGGGTAGTCTTTCCTTCATGTGTATGCAAATAAGTATTAGGCTATCTAAGTGGCTCATACAGTCGAGTACACTTTACTGTAGTCGCCTCGAGATGCGAACAGAGGATGGAGCCCTCTTGTTTCTACTGCAAAGTTCTCTTTTATTCCATTATCTAAAATTTACATTTGTTGGTTTTTGGACAGGCTAATATTGTAAAAATCAGAGTCAGAGACCGGCCATTCAGGTTTTAAATGAATAATCTTTCCCTCTTAAAAAACTGAGTCAGTTGGCTTAAGCTTTTGATAACAGCAAATTGAAGTCAGACACAATTAAATCAGCTGGTGAATCATTTGGAATACCCCAGTGAAGATATTATAAGCACATGCTAAGCACTTGCCATTTGTTGTGTCATACAATAGATAAAAATTTGAATTTGATAAGGCCTAATACTAATAGCCAATTCAAATGCGATCAATCAAAATGCCGATCTATAGACAACGATTCTACTATAAATGACAACTCGTGCGATCAGTTCCTCACAGAGTTCTTTCTACCATTAACCAAGCAATATCAAAATGATAGCAAAGGCCTTCCTTCTAGCGCTCCTGGTCGCCGCTGCCAGTTCCTCACCCGTGACTGCCAGTGTTCCACGACTTCCTCGTCAACTTGAAACTGAGTGACTTGCGACTCGTGGGCGAGTACACCTTTGGCCAGAGCCTCAGCAATCCCAATGGACTGCGCATTAACGACTTCCACCTGAAGTACTTCATTGGCGATGTCAAGGCCGACAACTGGGACAAGTATATGGACATTGCCGCCAACAAATACTTTAACGACTTCGTTGGATCCTTCTCTCTGCTCTTCTCCGAGGAGACTCAGTCCGCTGTTAACCCCTTGTTCGCCCAGTATGTGCTGCCCACCGTCAACGACCTGCTCTCCAACATGGACATCACCCAGCTGACCAACTATTTTGTAATGCAAGCCGAGTTGTGGAATAACGCCGGTTGCACTGTTAAGGCATAAGCCAATTTATAACACGTTTGCAAGAATACCAAATAAATATGAAGAGCAAATAACCAATTTATTATTCCCTGTGGGCGTAGCTATGCTCATTTTTTATAGAACCGATTCCAATATTTTGATATTTTGAGTCCAATGCAAAAATATCTTGTTTCGATCTTGAGTTATTAATTTATTCCAATAAAATGGTCATCGAAACCATAGTGCACCGATTGATTAAACCAAAGAAAATATTAAATTGTATGATATGCTCAATTGGAAAATCATTTTGTAGTTTTGCTAGGTCGTTTCAATTACACAAAGAAAAATTATTAAATAAATGACAGTTTAAATTTTTCCGGAATCCCCGATTTTTTTTTCTTTGTAGAAACTATGAGAACTCCTGTACGCAGATACTTTTAAAAGATATACCTTTATATTCTGAATTTGTCACAATTTAACCACAACTTACTGGCCAATAGCTCAACCGCAAAATATGCCACGTCATATAGAATTCTTAGAGCAAAAATCCACATGACGTGCAATATGAAACTATACAAAAAGATGCGCACCTGGCTCGTGGCAGTCTCGGTCCTGGTCCTGGTCTCGTTTTCGTTCTCGGTCTCGTTCTTGGTTGCCTGACATGCTAGAATGGGGCCACAAAAGTTTTCGCCATTATTTTCTTTGTGGATAATTAGAATAATATTTGATTTGAAACATTTTATTTCAATTACAGCTGCGTTGAAAGCGTCGCCCCAGGCGGATTGTCCAAAAGGAACAGCAGCTGCTCAAGTTTGTTGAAGCTGAAGGAGCAACTGTTACGCAATGCTGCTAAAAAATGTTGAAACAATAAGAGTGAAATGACAATTAGAAGCGCAAAGTGAAATTAAGCATTTGATGAAGTGCAGAGAAGCGGAAAATGATGAAATAATAAGAAGCATTGCGTATTCGACGGGTTGGCTCGGACAGCACAAGTCGAAGTCGAAGGCAAACTCGAAGCAAACTCGAAGTCAAAGTCAAAGCAAGGGCAAAAGCAGAGATACTAATTTTGTATGTTAAGTGTATTGCAATAACTAAATTAAATGCAAAGCTCATCAGGTGTAGCGTTTGTTGTTGCATAACTTAACAATTAAATAGCCTTAATTGTACTCCATAGACAAAACAAGACTTTCTCACAGAGAAGCAGATTGAAAAGACAAAGCGAGTTTAGAGATAAAGAGAGTGATAAAGGAACATATAAAAGTTTCAAGTGCATTACTGCCTTATAATTGTCAGAACTAATTGAAAAAGTTGTTTTTGTTGCAGATGCTGCCGCAAGATACGAAGATATTGATAAGCCCATACAAAGATATTTAGATACACGCATACTTATGCACGTAATTGGACAAGCTTTTGAATTCAGTCTGGCATTGAGTTATCAATGCACACTGGTTCCTGCTGTATGGGTTCTAGTTGAGGTAGAGCCTTGAAACTTAACACAAAATTTTTATAAATATATAGTGATGTATAAAAATCAGCTAGATCGGACGATCATATCATATAGCTGTCATACTTATGAACGATCGGTCTGAAATCAAGTGTTTGTATGAAAAACTTTTTTGTTGTTTGAGACATCTAAGCCAAACTGACAGAATATGCATATAGGATGGTCCCATACATCCTGACTAAATATGGTAAAATTCGGACAACTATATCTTATAGCTGGCATAGGAACGATCAGTCGAAAATCAAGTCTTAGTATGAAAAACTTTTTTGTTTTTTGAGACATCTAACCAAAACTGACAGAATATGCATGTGGGGTGGTCCCATACATTCTGATTAAGTTTGGTTGACATCGGATCGAAAATATAGATTTACCTTTTTGTATATAGCAAGAGCCTGGGCACCTATCGGCACTTGAATTTAACCTCTCATAATCTTCAAATTCTAATTAATAATATACAAAAAGATTTATTGATTGCTGAGTTTTGCTTCATAACGAAAACTGTAGCGAAACACAGAAAAGACAAACACAGAACGTCCAAAATAACGTACTTAACACAATACCGATTTACACAAAACACAGCAGGAATTAAATTTACTTTTTGTTGCATAAATAGTTAATACCTTTATTTATAATGTTAATCCCTTCTATCGCACAATGACTTTGTTTTAAATGCATTTTTAATACAATACAAAAATAATACCATGTTGTCTCTTTTGATGCTATTCTTGAAGAGGACAGTTAAAACAAAACAAATACAAGAATACAGTTTAATAGCTAGACCAATTATAAAAAAGTGGTAATACATTTAAAATGAAAATTTTAGCTTTGACTATCTTATTTTTGGCCTATGGGAGGAACCACTGTGCAATGCCATGAAATACATTTTACAAACTCACACATACACACAAGCATCGCATTTGAAGTGCAACTAATCCTTCTATTGCCCTTCAGATCGTGAGCTGCGCTTTGAATTTGCTTGTTGTTCTCTTGATTATCGGTTTTGCCGTCTTAGCAATTGTATATATGTATGTATGAGGGCGAGTATGTGTTTGTGCATAGTACGCAATTAATTATCATTCAATTGAAACTACAATTTGTATAGAGGCAAATTTATGAAAGCAAACCCAAAGTAAGTACTATATACACAACCTCAAAACAGTCCACAATCGAACTTCATAATGAGATTCTCGTGTTAAGACAACATACACTTTACATAATATTACATATATATATATAGCATTTCGAAGCCAGCTATCTTAAGAGCTTCCAATCCTACTTCTGCAAATTATGCATACATTTTATTAGTTTAAATCGAGTTTTGGAGCTCGGCACTTGCACAGTGAACTAAAGATGATCAAATTGAATTAGCAATCGAATCAATTCTAGAGAATTATGCATTATTATTAACAAATATTTCCAATTTTACTAACCCTGACCAGCACTCAATTAAAACATGGCATGCACAATTTGAATAAGTAAGCCGAATATAATTCCTTGTACCCAAACAGTGTTCAAAATAGGTATCATGAAATTGTACAATGCAGCAATAGGTTATCTTTTCAAGTAGTTAAAGTTCTTCTTGCTTCCCATATTTAAATGAAAATGTTTTGAGGGCTGTGCTTTTTAAGGAGATGAAATGAAGATTTGCAAGAATAAATAAAATTTTGATTTTTTTTGACAAACAATTTGAAATTCAAGTTTAAAATTGTTGATTTTAGCATATATTTTTTAATTTTGTGCTAGAATATTTTTGTTAAATTTACACAATATGCGAATAAAATGGAAACCCTTCAAAATGAAAGTAGTTAAAAAGCATCAAGCATTTGATTTCATTGTAAAACTTCCCCGCGATAGTTAAAACTTTGGGATTTCCAGCATTTTTTTAACTTATAACAAAATTAAACCTATTTATTTTTTCAACTCCTGGTGCCGTCTTAAGTCCGCAGAGCGGCAAACATTAATGTAAGTGATGAATTAGCAGTTAAAAGTAATTTGGCAGAATAAGTGCATTCAAATATTAATTGTATCACTTAAAACTTTCTGAAGCATTTTCCCATTAAAGTTAACCGAAACAAAAATAAAGTTGCAATCATAATGCTGTCATACCAGGCTTCGAAAAAGTGCAAAAGGTAAAATTGAAATCAAAATAGAAAATATCTGATTATAAACTTCTTAGTGAAGTGAATTACCAGAGCTGTCGTAGCAAAGAATAAGCACAACAACAATAAATGCAGCCAGTCAGTCAACTATTTTAGCAAAAGTTGGTTAAGTGCCCAAGTTTTTGTTAATTTAAATGCCAGGCAGGCAGCAAGATTCTGGTTGGGGAACTTCACGAAAACTTTAATTCCGAAAAAACTATATTATGAAATTATTCAGACAAGTTTGGGGCTCTTGAAACAATAAGTAAGTACCACATATAATACGGGTATGAAGCATGCCAGTTGCAACAACGCATCGTTGTATAAAAAAATAAAAAAAAAATGGCTTGGAGCAAACATGAGCAACATGTGAGTTGGCAGAGTCAACAACAACGACAACGACAACAACGATAACAGCAATGTGCAACAAGCGCTCTCAGAAGACACAGCAAACAGCAAGGTGCATTCGTTTGTGTGATGTGCTTTTCTTTTGGGGTAGCTTAAGAATGGGAAGACGCGTGTTCTGGGCGAGATATGCAAGATGAAGGACCAAGAGGAGCAGGGTATGCCATTATTATTAAGTATGCTCTAGTTAATTTAGCTGGAATTTGGCAGCGCTGAAACATGGTGAAAAAACGCGCGACGCACGTCAGACATGTGCAACTTTTGGCAAGGACGCGACTTCCTTGCTCGCCTATCGCCAACAAGCTTGTTTTAAGTTTCTTGTACAACTTTTTTGCCTACCGAAAACTGAAAACTACATAACTGAAACACAATCCACATCGCTGAATGGGGTTTCCCATGCAATTGTTATTGTTGTTGTTTCTGTTATGGCAAACAACAAAATTATATAAACGACGTCGACTAGAATTGAACGCCTTCGGTTATTTGCGCGAAGTTTAATGGAATTTTCAACAATTTTTGCAACTGTGATTCGCCAACCGCAGAGCGAGGAACAACAACCACTCGCCCCCACACTGACCTCTCTTTCGCTCTCTCCCCATCTCTCTCTCTCGTTCTTCCTTGTTTTTAAGTATTCACAGCACACAAACATTCAGTTTATTTGCTTGCGTTTTGGATTTTCTTTTTCGCATATCCAGAAATGAATTTCGCAACTTTTGTAACTGACATATGCAATTTGTGCTGATGAGACAAGGTGGGCGTGGCATCAGCATCATAATCATACCCACTTAAAGTTTTATGGAAGACCCTTCGTCTGTCAAAGCTATTAAAAAGCTTGCTGCTAATTCGCAGCCCATTAAAATTTCACTTTAAAATGCAAAATATGTTTCAGCTAAAATGGAAGACAGTGCCCAAAAAGTATGTCATATTTTGTTCCATTTGTTTTGTATTTTAATGAAGTGAATTAGCATAAAAGTGCGACTGACAGGTACCTCGTACTTGTCTCGACTTTATTTCCCCATTTCCTAGCCATTCAATTTGTCAACAGAAAAAAATATATGACAACATTTTTGGCAAGCACTTTAGGGATTTTCCAAAAGGTCAGAACTATATGCAGACAATATACATACATATTTAGTATACTCGTAAGTGGGGAGTACACTTTGAAGTTCTGCAGCGTTGTTGTTGCTGCTACTGAGAGTCATATTATCTTTTGGAATAATTTTTTTTTTTTAATTTTAAAAGAGATAACTTAAAAGTCATGATGTGTATTAAACAGCCAACCCTTCGCTCGCACACACACTCACACACTCGTATGGCCTTCAGCCAAATATGTTCACAGTCCTTTGACCAGGGCAACCCTTATCAAAATATTTATATGACTTCGCATATGTTAAACGCAGAAATTGTTCACCCCTCGCACAGGGCACATTATATGAAAAAATGCTTAATGGTCTGTAATCTGCTTAAAACTTGGACACGAGTTCAATTTGCCAAATGGGCAGCAGTTCAGGGATGGGCTTTGGGTTTTAAGCTGCCCCCTTTCCACCCTTTTCCCACGCCTTCTTCTCAAACCTGATCTCCTTGTGCTCCTGTGAAATTCTCCAAATGTGTTTTTATTTATAAGCTTTCATTTAAACATATGCACACAATTGTGTGTGTGTGTTTGTGTGTGTGTGCCTTATAATTTTACATTTAATTAATACTTTTTTTTATAAGTTTGGGTGCTTCCAACAGAAGGAAATAAAACCAAGCCAAAACCGACCCAATATTCAATTTACATTGTTTCTTTTTCTGCACCAACATTTTTTTTCTTTTTCCCATGTGAGTGTGTGCTTGTGTGAATTTATTTTCTTTTAAAATTGAAAATTACACACACAAATTATAAACCTTTTTTCCATGAGCTTTTAGCCGAGGGTCTGAAAAGTGTTTTAAGACTTTTTTTTTTTAAATTGATTACGGCTATTTCTATGATGAGAATTAATTGAGGCATACAGTTCTTTTACAGTTGACGGATTACATTAGAATTCTTAATTAATTTAAATAAATGCGAGCATTTTAAATGAAGTTTAATGAATCTGGCAAGCAATACTGATGAAAAGGGTATAGAGGGCAGAGAATTTAAATAGGGGCAGGTAAGATTTTTTTAATCGCATAAAGTATAAATAGTCTCCAGTCGATATGTCTGTATATAGTGCAATCTATTTTGCCCTTTCCTGTTTCATATGATGACCTTTCCGTTCTCTATTATCTCAGAATAATTATACGTTATCACACAATACGCCTGCCACAGCAATAATTCAAGGCATGAGTATTGCCCATAGCGTGACTAATTCGCAAATGCAAATGCCTCATAGCAATTAACCCATACATTCGTACAAATGACTATGTAATTTGCATGTTACTGAAAAATGATACACATTAATCAGTTGAAGGCTTTAGTGTAATCAAAACCAAAACAAGAGCATCAGGCATCTGGATTAATTAGAATATAACAAACATAGCTGCAGGCTACATACATAAGAATATACATGAGAAACAGAGCAGGTTTAATACTGACTTCGGATGACCACAAGGAGGACCACAGGAGGCGCATAATGGCATCAATATGAGCTGTTAAACTGCCTACAAATGTAAAGCTCCACAAAACACATTCATTACGCAGCCACAGTCGCTGCCACAGCCACTGACATAAGCCTCGAAGACATCGGAGCCATCGACGTTGATGAAGCACTAACAGAATGCACACAGTACTCGAACTCGCAGTTGTTCTGTACTCGGGAACATATTAGTCATGACTAGAGATGGGCATGGGCCTCCTTTTTGAGGCACGGCACGGCCCAAGCACGGCTGGTAAAAACTGAGGCCCAACACGGCCCAACACGGGATTTTTTTAAATAGGCACGGCACGGCACGGGCACGGCACGGCCCATGCCCATCTCCATTTTTGTCACTTCGTGGCGTCACTTTTTTATTATAATGGCATCAATCGTGCTATCGATGTTGTAAGTGTTCGCAAATTGTGTGATACATCGATGAATCCTACAGCTCAAGCTGACAAACAAGCTATAAAACAACGCCAACTTATCGATACTACCATATTTAAATTCAAAATCTGTACCGTGCCTACCGTGCCTCCCGTGCCTACCGTGCCTACCGACTTTGGCACGGTAAAACACGGCAATTTTTAATAAGGGGCCCAACACGGCCCAACACGGATTTTTTTTAAATAGGCACGGCACGGCACGGACACGGCACGGCCCATGCCCATCTCTAGTCATGACGGTAACCAAATACATTCGTTGTTGTTGTTGTTGTTGTTATTGCCGTGTTTGTGTATCCAAGAAGTTGGTCGAAATTAACCATTATATACCTGGCAAAATTGCATAATGAACTGAACATCTCACATTATCAATATGTTGCTGCATGTTAGTGCAATCGATACTTTGATGTCGAATCATAATGAATATCGAGCATACTCGTACCATATTGATGACTTCGAATTTCCATGCATGTCATTCATATCGTCAAAAGATAATTAGTTTGAGTACTCGTTTGATCCTTACATACTATAATGAAGATTTAATGGATACATCATTTACATCGATGGATTTGTAAAATGTTAGCTAAAGAACTCTTCGCTTAATTTGGGATCCAAGTTAAATGACAATTATATTCTGTGATTATTCAAAAGCGTAGATTCCTGAAATATGCCAATAGCTGTAATTAGAGCACATCAAATAACAAAAGAAAGTCTCGATGATATTAAAGAAAGTATAAGCGAACTTACATTTAATTGCTTGAAAAAAATTAAATGAAATAATACTTACTTGCATTGTCAACTACAACGGCCGCAGAAAAGTGTATGATGAGTGCACAAGTAGGAATATATCCAAAAAATACTTACTTTGAAGATCTCATCATTGTCAATCAGATTTAAAGCGCAAGTATAAAATAAGTAAAGATCATTATGCTAACTCACTGATCATTATGGTCTGAAAACGGTAAGACCTAGAAGGCTGAAATTTTGGCACAACGTATAAGATACAATTATAAAATGTCCTACACTAAATAAATAATAAGGAACATTAAACTTTCAAGAAAATTTAACATTTATAAAAATTAACATAAAATTAGGTGAATATGTTGTATTGTGGCAGCTGCAGTGATTAAACCAAATGGTAGAAGTGCCGCCAAGCGTTTGGCCTGCAGGAAATAAAACGTTAAGAAGGCCAACTAAATTAAAATATGATTTGAGACCCGCAGCAGGCCATGGCCATTTGCCACCCCAAATGTGCCAGGAGAAATCTCAATTATTTAAGAAACATAAAAACAATTTTTTTCTTTGCTGCTGTCGTTGTTGTTGTTGTTGTTATTGTAGTTGTTGTGTTTGACGGTGGCACATGCAAAACAGCAAAAAGTATAACATGCGTATTAATAAAGCATACAGAACGGCAGCCAAATAAAAAGAAAACGAACATAAATGGGAAGAGAGAGCAAAGCAAAATGCTGGTAGCAATATTTCTAATCTAATTTTGCCAAAGTCCTGGTCGGTAATGGGGGAAAAAAATTAAAAGAAAATACTCTGAATGAAAAAAAAATAAAATACGGAAAAACAACAATGCAGGCCAAGCAAAGACGAGGCAAAGAAATGTTTATCAAAGTTCGAGCTACCTGCATGAGACGGAAGGGAATGGAATGTCGAATGTCGCTAAATGAAATTAGAAACGCATAAAAGAATAATACAATGCGCCGAGGGGGTTGATCCAACTTTTTACTGAAAGCCTGCCTGAGAATTGCTTAACCTTAAGGGTGGTGCAGGGGCCAGAGCAATGTTGACAAGCATTTGGCATTCGCTTGCCCGCCGGGCTTTGATTTGCTTGGCTGGCAAAGGTGCGACTCCTTGCAGTAATAAGAAAAATTCCAGGCCGAGTTATATAAAATAATAAACATAATTTTGTTGCCTTTGCATGTCGCATTTTATTATTAAGAAGCAAATGCGTTCGTTGTATTTCATTAAAAGTTATGTTGCTTGTCGCTCTGCTGCTCTGTTTGCTCTGTTTTTCAGCACATGAAAAGTTTGTAGCATGCTTTTAGGCGACGGAAGTTCTGATTAACAGAGCACAGGAGTTGCACGAGCAATTCATTTGCTCAAACATCCCAATTGTGAATCCAACTAAAGTAAATGATAATCCAGGCAACGAAGTCACCTTTATGCTGTCATTGCCACTAAATGCCTCTAACGCCCAGTTGAACCACAAAGCAGTGCAACATCTTTGACAACTGACAGTGCTCTGTTTGCTGTCTTCTTGTCTAGATACTTTCTGTAATTAGTTGAGGATTGCAGTTAAACTACTTCATTTGTATCTTAAATGCATATATGTACATATTTAAACATTACTTGTCTGTGTATATAGTAAAACAATATAATTGAAAGTCTCACAAAGTTGAACTTTCCCAATGAAATTGAAGTGAATTCATTACTGTTGCGCAATTGTTTCTCTTAACAACTCAACGCTCCATCTCTCTCACACTCTGTGAATTGCAAATTAAAATTAAAAATTCAATAAATCCAACAACAGCACACAATCACGCACCTGGAATATGCAAGGGGGCCAACACATTAAAATGCAACAATTTATTTTACTTGTTGGCAATCGAAATGGCTCCACACCCCGTTGCCGTGCTCGTTCTGGAGTCACCTTGCATTTAACCTCGCCATGAGAGAGGTCCAAAAACATTTTACGAGAGCATTTCAACTGTAACAAATGTCCCGGGGCTATATTGGGAGCACACACGGCAACTGTAGACTGTAGACTGTTGAGCGCACAGTGAATCGAGGTACTGGCGCTCAATTGCCTCGACTCTGGACAAACGTATCAGCAGCCGCATTCCATTCCCATATGCCAGCATCCCGCCTGTCAATCCCCCTAGCCGAGCAGGTAGGCAACACACAAAAGCTGACCTCATGCACAAAATCCAAAGCCAACAGAGTTGCGGAGACTGCATTGGCTATGGGGCTAGAAAATGTGGATTGGTTTGGGTGCAGCGCATCATTCGCATGGTTGGTTCACTCACTCAGATCGGACAACCGCCGCGTCATGGCATGTGTGTGTGTGTGTGTGTGAGTGTAAGTGTGCTGTGCATGTATGTATATTTAGTATGGCTCTGGGTGCAATTACCAATGAACGTAACAGGTGATCAATTGTAATAAAACTCCCAGGGTGATTTTGCTTTTCATTATTTTCATTGAACTGTCGCACAGACGTAAATGTTCTCTGAATGTGTGTGTGTGTGAGTGGGTGTGTATCTGTGTCCAAGTTTGTTTGGTTGCCTTCACGCTTTTCAATCCCTGGTCACTGCAATTTTAGTGTCGTTGCCACTGCGTAGAATTATGTACACGACGCGTATACTTGATTTTGTTGCTGTAGCTGTAGCTGTAGCTGTTGCTCTGGCAATTGCAGCTCCTGCTACTGAAGCTATCCATCGACCAGGTGATTAAGCGTGACCAATTGCTCTAGCACTTTTCACTTGCCATATTTATAGCATAGAGGCAGCTCGCAGCAAACATAAAACGAAAGCGCTGACATTTTATCACGCCCCAGTTTAAATACACACAATTCCCAGTTGGTTCTTTAGAACTTTGTTTTCTACTTTACTAGTATAGTCTGCTTCATAAATTACAAGCTATTGTTGCCAAAGCCGAGATTATACTCATCTATACATTAGAAGCGGAATTTACTATCGCAGTGAAAAATGCAGATACAGATACATTTGCGCCAATAAGATACACAATGACATCTACTTACTATTTTACCATTTATACTTAGTTTGCAGCAGCATACAGCTAACAACTCTTATTTGAAATAATATTTACTATTATTTCAGGGCAGATAAACCCTTGGAGTTGAATATTAAATAAACTCACAGAAATCAAAGAAAAACATGCCCGGCTTGAAGGCAGATGTACTAATTGCATGTATTACATACTAGCTTGGATACAACCATTTATAATACCGGAATGGTACACAGATAAAAAAAATCCGGGATATTTAGCCCGAATTCAATCTGAAACTATTAAGAATAACAGTTCAAAAGAAGTATTCAGCTCCTAAAATAAATAAATGAAACAAGCTTAAGTTTTTGTTAGATAGTGAGAAATATTGAATCGTTGTTTATTCAACTCTAGACAGAAATCGAATGACTGAAAATCGAATAGTTATTTCTTAAAAGGATGGAGACTTACCAAATTCTTTATTTCAATCAAAGCAGCTTTTGCTTCTTTGAACAGAGTGATATTTCAACAGAAACCTTGTCAGAAGTGGGGTAATCTCGGATTTTCTTAAACCAAGTATGAAATACTTCATTTTTTCAATCCCGAATTCAAGTAAATTGGGCTTATTTTCCCATTTTAATCCTGATACAGGCATAATTATACAGATTAATCCTGAATACATACTTAAAAAATGCATGCGTAAATTAAGTATTTTAAACTTGATTTTAGAATGGCTTTTTTTTTGTGTAGCTTCTAGTTCTCTGAAATTTTAATACAGTCGGACAATCAGATGCAGTCAGATGCTCAGAACATAAATTTGTTTAAACTCTCGATATTCTGCAGGAGATTTTTGACATTTTTGGCGTCACGTTAATAAAATAAATTCAAAATTCAACATAATTATTATTTAATGTATAATGCATGCAATAAATGAATTAATTTAATACGTTTTTAGACTTCAATTTATAAATGGATATACGTTTTTTTAAATGTAATGAACTTTTATCAAATGTGTCAAAAATATTTTGTCACTTGAAAGAAATGGTCTGGTGGATAAATCAGTGTCGGGAGCAGAACCCTTAATTAAAGTCAAATAAATATAAAATGATTAAATGTAAATGCCTTGCGCAAATGTTTGCTTTGCCAAAATTAAGCTCTATTTTGTATTGTTATCAAAGCTCTTAAAGCTCGCATATTCTTGCACTCTTTCTCTCTCTCATGGCATTAAATTTGAGAGTGATCTAACTTTGTAACTGGTAACTCCTTTTTTACTCTCGTTTGATCTGTCGACTAAAGCAGACGCAAATCACATTCGTGCAACTCGAAAATAAACATTATAATTAATAAACCGAACACAAAACTATTTCGTTTGCAATTAGTGCGAAGGTGGATATCGTTCCTCCTCTAAACATTTGGTGACCCCGACGTGATGTTTGTTTTCGTAAAGTTGCAATTTTTCGTGGTCATTTGATTTGTTACAATTCGGTAACAATTTTACATACATACATTTATTCGTGGCTGTTTGTTACAAGTCGGTAACAAATATACATACAATGGTCGGATAAAGTATTTTGACAAAGCTGTGTGCAATGTTAGATTGCTTGTAGTGATAAACTAAAAGAAGTAACGGGTCTCTGTTAATGGCCAAAGTAAAGTAAATAAAATTAACTATTAAACTGAGAAATATTTTGTTAATTCCTCTATGCGTTCTTTTTCTATCAACTGAAATGCAAAGACATTTCAAAAGTTAGGCGGAAATAAGTATTTTGAAAAAGTATTCTTTAATAGTTTCTCGTCATTCGCAAGCAAGCAAAGGTCTGCACTGCTATCTAAAAAGTCTTGTTTTAATTAAATTTATTAATTTTAATTACTTGATTAAGATAAAATTGTTAAAAATGGGTAAAAAGTCAGAAATTAGCCAAATTATCAAGATCGAGATAGTTACTAAGTTTAATGCGGATAATTCTGTGGAATACTTAAGCAAACTATACAAAAGAACTCGGTAGAATATATACTTTCAAATAAATAAACAAAAAAATTTAAATCTTTTGAAAGCTTACCACGCTCAGGTAGACCACACAAGTCGACCGCGGGAGAGGAACGTTTAAAAAATTGAAATTATTGAAAAATTCAAAGAAGATGTCCTTAAGACCACAACATCAACAGCAATTAAATTAAATAAGGAGTACTATATTCAAAATTGCGAAAGGATGGGTAGAAATCGGCTAAAGGAAGCCGGATATGCGACCTATATAGTCAGACCAATACCACAAATTTCGCAACAAAACAAACTAAAACGCTTGACCTTTGTCCACAAGCCAATATAATTTTGGAAGCAAATACTTCGGACTGTTAAACGCACTTCCTAGTGCCATGGATCCAAAATGAAAGTATTTTGCATCAATCCAACCATAAGGTGGAAAAAAAGTGGCTCCTGTGTATGTTCGGGAATCCCAAGGTGATGGCAGCGCTATGTTTTGGGATTGTGTTTATTATAATGACATCGGAAATTAGGTACCAATCAAGGAATCAATTAATAAGGACCAATATTTACATATTTTAAATGATCACTCGCTCACATCTGGGGATAAGTTACTTGTAAAAATGTTTGTTCTTCAACAGGATAATGCTCCATGTCACAAAGCTAAAATGATAACCAATATTTTTAAGGATGTTGGAGGGAGAACGTTGGATTCGCCGCCCCAAAGTCCAGACTTAAATATAATTGATAATGTCTGGACTTAGGTAAAGCGAAACAGAAGCCCATGCTTAACAAAAACTTGAGAGAAAGCAAATTCAGAGGTCGTATCCCTTTGGAAGGACTTTTTTTAGGAATCCCCAAAAATTTGGTGAATTCAGTGCCAAACCGATTGCAGAAAGTAATTGATTCTAAAGAAGGATTAATTTTCTATTAATTGATCATTTAATTGTGTAAATTTTTCAAAATTTGTAATTTTTTTGAATTTATTAATTTTTTGTCAAAATACTTATTTCCGCCTCACTTTTGAAATGTCTTTGGATTTCAGTTAATAGAAAAAGAACGCATAGAGGAATTAACCAAATATTTCTCAGATTAATAGTAAATATTGTCTACTTTATTTTGGCCATTAACAGAGACCCGTTACTTCTTTTAGTTTATCACTACAAGCAATCTAACATTGCACACAGCTTTGTCAAAATACTTTATCCGACCATTGTATAATACACTTGACAATTTTATACTCTTTGCTTTGTGTTCTTTCGTGCGGGAACAGTTACTGTGTAATACATCAAGTGCATTCGTTGACGATACAGTTACCTTTTGGGTAGCAACGGCCGCTGCCAAGTGCACTAAAAATTTTACCGCTGCATTCGCGCTGTACGGAACATAAACAGGGTGTCTTTTTAAGATTCACTAAGCACAATTTATGTTTAGTGAGCCCACATAGTGCATTTTTATATTCCTTGCTTTTAAAATATAAAACAGAAAGCTATGCCTGATGTTAGTGAACATGACTTTTATAAGGCAAAGGCTGAGGCTGTTACGCAACAATTAATAAATTTAAATTCCAATCTTGATGATGACGCAATCGCCACCATGGATGAAACAGATCTCATGGTGCGTCTTGAAATGCTGGATAATATGAAAGGTGACTTCAACGCGGCGCAGACTAGTTTGGAGAAACTGGACCTAATGGAACTTGCATCCGATGCGCGCGCACTTTTTTATGAAGCGTTTGTTGAGGTTAAGTCGAAGCTTTCTCGTGAGCTTGTGTCTCTTCAACGTAAGAACACCGATGCCAACTCTACCACAGTGCGCCACTCATTGGGAGATACAACTTCATCCGGCAACGTCACCATCAAAACATCGAGGCTGCCTCAGCTGCAGTTACCCAAGTTCAATGGGTCTTATATGGATTGGCCAAACTTCTACTCTATTTTCAGCACTGTTGTTGAAAATGACGCTGAGTTAACTAAGGTGGAAAAGCTCCAGCATTTATTGTCCAGCTTGGAGGGAGTCGCATTGGAAGCGATTCGTTCGTTGGAGCCCACAGAGAAGAACTATGATATAGCAATAAAACTACTTTGTGATAGATTTGATAACAAGTTGCTTCTTTTCCAGGCACATGTAAAGGCGATTTTCGGGCTTAAAGGTGTGGAGAAGGGATCAGCTATTGGCTTGCGGGCATTAAGCGACAAAATGAACTCGCATCTTCGAGCCATAAATTCGTTGGCCGATTCGAGCCAAATTTTTGATGGATTTTTAATTCATATTGTGGCACAGAAACTGGATCAACGCACACGTGAGAAATGGGAGGAGTCACTAGTATCCAACGAGCTTCCAGCATGGACAAAAATGGCCTCATTTCTGGAAAAAAGATGCAGAACCATGGAGAATGTGGATAATGCTATGGTAACGCCAACACCTAGCAATCAGGTTGGAAAATTATCGCATAAACCTGGCAAAAGCTCTCTTATTGCCTCAAATACAACTTCGACATGCATATTTTGTGATTCTTCAGAGCATTTCATTTCGAAATGTGCCCGGTTTCTTAACCTCTCTCCCAATTTACGCTATAAAGAAGCTAAGAAAATGCACTTATGCTTAAATTGCTTGCGTAAGGGGCACGCTCTTCAACAGTGCAGGTCAGGTCATTGCAGACAATGCCAATCAAAGCATCATACGCTTTTGCACATGACAGATTCTACAGCTAGCTCCTTGCAACCGCAGATCGTGCCAGGCTCCAATCAAGCTTCATCCTCGCTCATATCTAGATCAAGCTCAAGCCCTCCACACCTAGCCTCGAACGCCGTGCCTGATGATTACATCTTACTTGCTACGGCCATAGTTTTGGTGCAAAATCGTTTTGGAGAACTCATTCAATGCCGTGCCATTTTAGACTCTGCTTCGCAACTAAATTTTATTACCACTCGATTCGCAAATCATCTGCAGCTGAGAACTCGCCGCTCGCACATTGCAATCTCTGGAATCGGAGAATCATCACTCAATTCCGATAGGGCAGTTGACATCGTCGTCAGGTCGCAAAATGCAAGCTATGGAGCTTCATTTGGAGCCGTCGTGACACGAACTATCACTGACTACCAGCCCCAGTATAATTTAAACAGGAGTACCTTGCAGATACCCACTGATATTGTTCTTGCTGACCCCGAATTTTACAAATCTCAACGCATAGACTTGCTTATTGGAGCAGGCCTATTTTTCGATTTAATTTGCACTGGGCAAATACGTATAGCGGACAGCAAGTTGATATTGCAAGAAACTAAGCTAGGCTGGACAGTATCTGGAGCCATCTCGCATACAAATGCCAAACACTCAACGCTAGTTTCTCTCACCAGGGTACCAACTCATCAAGTTCAAGATGATTCGCTCGAAGACATCGTCAAACGGTTCTGGGAGATCGAAAATTCGTATGGTTCGTCAAACTCAGTCTCTGAAGAGGACTCGCTCTGTGAGGACTTCTTCAAGGAAAATCACACTCGTCTCGCAAATGGCCAGTACTCGGTCAAACTTCCATTTAAAACCGACGTTTGCGCACTTGGAAACTCCTACCAGCGCGCTCTGCGCAGATTCAAGGGCTTAGAAGCAAAGCTCGCCAAGGACGTCAACATTAAATCTCAATATGCTGCATTTATTCAAGAATACCTTAGCTTAGGTCACATGTCTCTCGCTTCGGAGGACTGCACAGCACCCAGGTTTTACTTGCCACACCACTGTGTTCAAAAGCTCGATAGTACGACAACCAAACTTCGAGTTGTATTCGATGGATCTGCAAAGTCAACCTCCGGCTACTCCTTGAATGATCTGTTACTTGCAGGTCCCACGATTCAAGCCAAGATATTTACAACGCTGCTTAGATTTCGTTTTTTCAGAATAGCTCTATGCGGGGATATATGTAAAATGTATAGATGCGTCAGAGTTTCTCATCCTGATGAGTATTTGCAGATCATTTTATGGCGTGACAGCCCAGCTGATGAGATAAAGGCGTACAAATTGGACACACTCACATATGGTACCAAATCCGCAGCATTTTTGGCAATCCGAACTATGCATCAGCTAGCACTCGACGAGGAGGAAAATTTCCCTATCGGCTCGAGAATAGTAAGGACACACTTCTACGTGGACGATCTCATGTCTGGTGGAGACAGCATCGAAGAAGTAGTGGAAATTAAGCGTCAGGTCAAGCTGCTGCTCAGCCGTGGCCAGTTTCCCATACGAAAATGGTGCTCTAATGAGCCAGCTGTGCTCGATGGTGAGCCTGAAGTGGACAAGGAGAAGCTGTTAACATTCGACGATGGAACTGGAATTGCGAAGGCTTTGGGGCTGGTATGGGATCTCAGCTCTGACAACTTTTTGTTCAATTTTTCGAAAATTATGCCAGATGGACCACCTACGAAACGTGTCGTTCTATCTACAGTTGCCAGAACTTATGATCCGCTCGGCTTAATTGCACCTATTGTCACAAAGGCAAAAATATTCATTCAAACTCTATGGAAACATCAGCTTAATTGGGATGACGCAATGCCGGAAGAGCTACAATTATCATGGAACCAGCTTTTCTCTCAGCTCTCTATAGTCAGCTCGTTCAAATTTCCCCGATATGCCATAACTCCGGGAGCTTCATTTCAAATTCACGCATTTTGCGATGCAAGTAGCTTGGCATATGGTGCTTGCATTTATCTTCGCTCCGAAACTCAGGATTCAATTTCTACGCATCTTTTATGTTCCAAATCCAGAGTTGCTCCTCTTAAGACAATCACTATACCAAAATTGGAATTGTCTGCCGCACTAGTTCTGGCTGAACTGGTCAACAACATTGCTCATGTTGTGCCCGTCAAATGTGACTACCACTGCTGGTCAGACTCCACCATAGCGCTCTCATGGATTCGCGAGTCGCCATCAGAATTCAACGTATTTGTCTCTAATCGCGTCGCAAAAATACAGGAGCTGACTCAAGGAATGACTTGGCATCATGTACCAACATCCTGCAACCCAGCTGACATATTATCACGAGGCTGCACGCCAAAGGAGCTGATGAGTCAAAAGCTGTGGCAACATGGTCCTCAGTTTCTTAGAGCGCCCAACTCAGAGTGGCCTGCAAATGTGCTGCCTGAAGTAAGCCTGCCAGAACGCCGTCGCAAGGTGCTAATCACCACAACAAAATCAGATTTATCCGCCCTTTGCAAATACCAAAACTCTTTTGCCTCTCTACAACGTGTCTTTGCCTATATTCGCAGATTTTGGCTCCTTATATCGAACAAACAAACTGAAACTTCACTCAAGCTGACCGTCGAGGATCTGCGCATGGGCACATATCTTCTCATCAGAAACATCCAAGAAGTCACCTTTGCTGTCGACTATGCGATGCTTTCTTCGAAGAAGTCACTTTCAGCCAAAAGTTGTCTACTGTCGCTCTTCCCATTCATTGATGTGAATGGATTGATAAGAGTTGGAGGCAGACTACAAAATTCGCAGTTGGAATACGACGCCAGGCATCCTATCCTGCTACCCAAGGGGCATCCGGTCACAAATGCAATCATCGTGCATTATCACCAAAAACTGCTGCATGCAGGACCAAGAAGCCTTCTCGCAACAATAAGGCAAGCATATTGGCCAATTGGAGGACTCAAAGCGGTAGCCACCGTTGTCAACAAGTGCTTGAGATGCTTTCGACTGAAACCAAAATATGCCGAGCATATTATGGGCAGGCTTCCAGCAGATCGTGTTCGTCCAAACCCAGCGTTCCACACAACAGGAATCGATTACTGTGGTCCTTTTCGTCATAAGCCTGAGACCAGGAAAAAGGAGCCTGTAAAATGCTATATAGCTATTTTTGTATGCTTTAGCACCAAAGCTACTCATCTTGAAGTTGTCCAGGACCTGTCGACTGCATCCTTTATTGCTGCTCTGAGGCGCTTCATAAGCATCAGAGGCAAGCCACGCATCATCTGGACAGACAATGGAACCAACTTCGTTGGTGCTAAAAACGAATTGGCCGAGTTGAAGGAACTTTTCTTGAGCGACCCGCACAACAATGCTGTATCGAAGATTTGCCTGGCTAGTGGAATCGATTGGAACTTTATACCCCCTCGATCTCCGCACTTTGGTGGATTATGGGAGGCGGCAGTAAAGTCTGCCAAATATCATTTACTTCGTACTGCTGGATCCTCTTCTCTTAATCTCGATGAACTTCGTACTTTAGTTTATGAGATTTCTGCAATACTCAATTCTCGCCCTCTTTATGCAATTTCAGAAAGCCCTGACGATTCAAGCTTTCTAACGCCTGCGCACTTCCTTATTGGATCAACGTTTACCGCCATAGACGAGCCTGACATCACACACTTAAAAGAAGGACGTCTGAGTCGTTGGCAGCGCGTATGCCAAATGCGTCAAAACTTCTGGCGTAAATGGAGCACCGACTATCTCTCGATTCTCCAAGAGCGCAGCAAATGGAGAACTTCAAAAGCTGCTCTTCAGCCTGGCTCCCTGGTGCTACTTAAGGACGAAAATCTTCCTTCCTTAAAATGGCGGCTCGGCAAGGTGGAGTCCACAATACCAGGAGATGATGGCGTACCTAGAGTGGCGATCGTTCGAACCTCAACTGGTCTGGCTAAGCGAGCTGTAACCAAGCTTGCAGTTCTGCCCCTTTCTGACCACGTCGTTTGAAAGTGGATCCCTTCCAACGGGGGGAGTATGTCGGGAGCAGAACCCTTAATTAAAGTCAAATAAATATAAAATGATTAAATGTAAATGCCTTGCGCAAATGTTTGCTTTGCCAAAATTAAGCTCTATTTTGTATTGTTATCAAAGCTCTTAAAGCTCGCATATTCTTGCACTCTTTCTCTCTCTCATGGCATTAAATTTGAGAGTGATCTAACTTTGTAACTGGTAACTCCTTTTTTACTCTCGTTTGATCTGTCGACTAAAGCAGACGCAAATCACATTCGTGCAACTCGAAAATAAACATTATAATTAATAAACCGAACACAAAACTATTTCGTTTGCAATTAGTGCGAAGGTGGATATCGTTCCTCCTCTAAACAATCAGTATAAATAAAAAATCTACTTTACCAAAAATACTTTTTATGTATACTATTGAAATTAAAATTTCATTGTACTTCGAGAATTCACAATATTTCCATATTTACCTAAAATATGTAATATAAATTTCAACGATGCAGAAACAGAACCGTTAGAGCGTTCTGTCCAAAAACATTTTTCAACGCATTTAAGCCGCAATAAATAATTAATATTAATTTCATAATTATTCTGCAATGTTCATTCAAGCATTTAACATTCCAACAAGGTCGTCACATCGTGCACAGCGGCAGAATTCTTCGTATTTATTAGACCACTAAACGCATTATGTAATCAGTGGCCCCACACACACACACACACACATGCACACATGCACACAGACATGCAGCGCTAAAACAGCCACTAATTCAATTAAAACGACTTCAAAGTTGTTTTCGTTTGTTTGTTAGATATATAAGTTTGTGATTTCCTTTTTCATTCATTCCACTTTAGTTTTACATTTTAAAATGCAGCAACAACAATTAGGAGTACGCTTGAAAATGCTAATACATCAGCGTACGCGTAATTACTTCAAACACCTTGACACACAGCGGGGACGGCGACGGGGCCGGGGCCAGGGGATGATGTTCAGTCGTGTGCTTAATCCCAGTGCTGTAACCATGCCACGCAGCCTCAAACCAGAAACAGCAGGAGCGTAGCTCATTAGCAGCGCATACGAGTGTCTGAAACACACACACACACACCCACACACTCCTAGCACACACCCTATACACACACACGCACAGACTCACAAAAATCAACAAGCAACGGTAGACGGACCAGTGCTAAAATTCATGCCAAAAGCTAAAGCTGACTCTGGTCTAAGTGTGTGCGTGCGACTGTCTGTGTGTGTGTGTCTGAGGATGGGCAGCACTAATGTGTCATGTTAAATTAACACTTTAATTTATTCCGCGTTTTCCATGCTGCAAAGTGCATATTTAATCAGTTTGTATTTACGTTTGTTGCCGCCACCAAAATCCGGCTCCAAACCCCGTCATCGTCCCCCGACTCCCAGTCAGCCTGACGCCGATTTTATTTTATCTTTATACATTTATATATATATTTATTTATATATAGCATGCTCGCTTCTCTTTGTCTGTCTGGGCATTGTGTAAGCCATTTTAATTCATGCTTGTATTTTTAATTGCAGCATTTAACAAACAAACGGAATATTTAAATACTTTTACTACTTTACAACAATTAGCTAGAAAACAACATGAACATATTGAAAACTGCATATTTAATAAATATATATTTTTTTTGTTTTTGTTTAGTAATTATCAGCTTGCTGTAAATTAACAAAAGTCCAGGCAACATTGGAGTCTGATCGACTAGAAGATACTCTTCTTAACACATAATCGTATTCGGATTTAAACCTACCAACTGTTGCTTTTCATCTCCTTTTACTCCTATCATTTAAACTTGGCTCGTAAATATCTTCAACATTTATAACTCCATCATTATACAATTTTCCGATTAAGAAGATAGCTTGAATATTGCGTGCCAAACACTTGTTAATTAATCTATTAATTCCTTTAAACAAATATATAACTCATGCGAATATAAATGTTTAGTATAAAGAATTTTAAATATATTTGTATACAATATATGTAAATTACCAAATGTCATTGAGTATTGTTTGAACAGAACATTTAAATTAATTTCAAATCATTCAAAGTTAATTAGCAACATTTTAAAGCTTACTAATTTGTTGTACACTTTTGCGGACAACCAGTTAATTAAAATTCAACCAGAGCTTCAACAAAGACTCAATTGTTGTCATAATACTTGAATCATGATGTCAATTTGCGCTGTTCATAATTTGTTCATGCTTTTGTGGGCAATGCAGCCTGCAGTCCTGCCATCAGGATGCGTTCGAGTGGACAACGCAGTTAATTCATGGCCCGCGCACAACCAAAAGGCCAGCAGCCAATGGGCCAACATGTCAACGTGAATGTGATAAAGGTTCAGTGGTGCAGCACGTTCAGCCCCAGGGTCAACATTTACGGCAAAGGACGTCCGGCTAATGCAATAAATAAAATAACCTTTGTCCCTGTTGCAAGACCCGAAGCGAACGAGAACACATGTTGGCCATCTTCACGCTTGTAAGCCTTCACTTAATCCAACGCACAGACATGTTGCACATTTGCCCCGCAAAAGTGAAGCAAAGAAGTGCACCAGAAAGTTCTGAGAAGCCATTGAACATAATATTGAATTAAGAGATAGCCAAGGGTCTTCTTTTCAAGTTGCGGTCCGCTAAAATTTACGAAAACCCCGAACTCTTCCGAGCTTGGTCCAAAATCACTTAATGACAAAATATATTTTATAAATGATATTTTATTAATAAATATTATTTTCTAATTTATTGATTGATATAAATTGATATATTAATAAAATATGTCTTCATTTTAGCTGAAACGTTTTTTTAATTACCTTTAACAAATAAATACTATGCATTGAATATCGACTTAGATTTTTCTCTCATTCACGGCAATGCTTTAAGTGCTCACAAAATAGTCTCTTGCTATTTAATTAATTATTATTTTATAGAGTAGAAGACTCAAAGAAGTTGCACAGCATTTGAGTTGATTAATAAATATTTGAAGTTTGCAAAGTGAAAGACAAGGAATTCAAGAAATGCAAGACAATTGAATGCACAAACAAGTCTTCTTTGTTCTCTGTTAATGAAAGAAGAGTCATTGCTTTGCGTACGAATATGTTTTGTACGAATAGAGTTCTTAATAGTCAGACTGCAAGTGCTTTCGACTTGAAATTCAAAGTAAATTATGACGAGATGCTAATAAAAAGCATTATTTGTTTTCACAGGGACTGTGCTGTCATTGTCTTACTTGATTCACTTGAGGTTTTTCTTTAGCATTTCAAGCAATATTTTATTTTCAAAAACTGCAAAAAGCACAGCTGTATGCAATAAAAGGAAATTTACCCAGAACAGTTCACAGTTCAACTTGAATTGAGAGCTACCCATTTTCCTTCTACCGCAAATCAACAACATACTCGAACTCCAACGTCCAACCTCCAACCCACCTCACACTTTGCCACACTCGTCGAGTAGCAATCACCTGAGGTAGCTTCAAGTAATTTACGCACTTGAATTAATTTGCCGGGAAAAAGAGGTTGGCCGTAACATGCGAGATGGGAATGGGCGGAATGTGGAGATACTGTCCGGGTTTTAAATAACGAAATTTACACTTGAATGTTGGCATATCAATCACAAATATCGCCAAGGTGCCTGCGAATGGTTGCACTAATTAGAAGGTAAATTGTGCTCATTAATTAAATTCCATAGTTGATGAATCAGGCCCCTCTGCAATCTCCTTAACGAACCCAAAGACAGATACAATTACGGTTACAGAGCCCAGGCTCTACATGATAAGCGTGCCAATCAAACTGCAAGTTGTTAACTGAAAGTTCTCACTTCTTTTGGCAGTTGGCAGTTGGCCGTTAATCAAGCCTCTTGCAGCTGTGATTTGCTGTTTATTTATCCGTTCGCTGAGCAGCTGCTGTTATGCTTTTTGGGCAGCATCATTTACACGCAATCAACGCGCCTCAGCACCCCCACAATGAGACATGTGTCATAACTCAATTTCGTGTGCAATTTCATGCACCTGCGACGGCACGTAATCGAGCCACTTGCCACTTGCCACACCTCATCTTTGGATATGGCATGGCCGTGGCCTGCACTTAGCGCCTTTGTGCTGTCTCCCGCATAGCCAAGTAGCTCGGCTGATGGCCACAATTTTGTAATCAGCTCGCTGTCCATTTTATAAAAACACTTCAAAAGTCAACTGCAATACAAAGCAGCAGTCAAAGGGCTGTCAGGCCCCTCTCAAGTGGGCCCCTTTGTTGACAAGTGTGTGGTGTGTGTGGGTGTGCGGGTGTGTGTTGTGTGTGTGGATGTTTGTATATGGCAACGGGCTGGATATGTGTGGACATAGTCAAGTGGTTGAAAAAATGGGGTACGTGTGATCGCTCATGTGCATGAAATGAGCAATTTTAAAACAACAAACGGCGTAAAAAGTCAATAACCAATAATGTTGAATATTCTGGAAAAAAAACAACACAGCGACACGCAAGAGCGCCCTAGTCGAAAGGACACTACTACAAGATACCCTGCGTCTAGACTCTAAGATATCCGTATTGGAATTTGATCACGAACATACACATAAATTAACATTAAAACATTTACACAAACGAATCTTCAGTACTCTTTTTACCTCTATACAATTGAAAATAAATTACAGTCGAACATCCCTAACTCGAATCACCAAGATCCAAGAAAAAAGTTCGAGTTAGGGAATTTTTTTTTTTATTTTTTAAAAGAAACTTCGATTTCATTCATTCATAAATACATTTCAAATTGCAAACTTTTCTTGTTATTTTCAACAACAAAAATTCCAGTTTGTTCAAGACCTGTTGATATTCTCAAAAATTGGGTTTTTCGTTCTTTTGCTGTATCCAGAAAAAGTTCCCGATTCAAATGACATCATAATTAATTTTCTATTTTGCTAATGTAATGAAATCTGTTTTCGCTGAGATATCATATTTTTCAGACACTTCAATTTTTTTGGTCCACTTTCGAATTCCTAATAAGTTTGAATATTTAATAATTTAATTTAATAATTAAATCCTGCACTGATGCGCTGACAAAGAAGTACATTAAGAACATCTTTCCTTTAGCAATTTCACAAGCCTTAGCAATTGTTGATGCATCAGTAAAAATTCGAGTTAGGGAAGTTCGAGTTAGGGAAGTTCGACTGTAATTAAGAAAATTGTTTTATCTTAATTCAACTAGAAATACACATAAGTGCAAAATTCCAATATTTAAATCGAAAAAAACAGGGTATACGTAAAATTACTTTAATCTTCTTCTTTAATAGTTCTGGCTTATTCAGATGAAAAGCGAAAAGAAAGGCATCTGATTATTCAATTTTAAACTTCAAAAAGCGGACCAAGCTTGACTCTTGTATTAGTGTATTTCTAGCTGAGCAATTCAAGTATTACATAAATTATACACAGAGTGTTTATAAAATGTCCATCAGCCTTTCGACAGATTCAAAGGGACAACTTATAAATGAAATTGCGAATGCTGTCATGAATTTAATTGTCAATTGACAATTTTTGGATTTCTTAATAAAGTCTAGTTTAGCAGGAATCACTAAGGGCTATTCCTTCCCTCAATTTCTGGTTGCCTTTGTCAATGTGTAAATGATTTTCCGATTGTTGTGCAAAATGGGTCTCTAATTTCCGGTTCAAATGTATGTATTACATATAGAGAGAAGTACTTGCTTGGTCAAACCATGTGTGGAACAAAACGGAAATTATTAATTCTTACGCATGAATTCGCTCGATTTAATTTTGATTTTTATCTGTGTACACTGTACACACATACATACATACATGCGAATGTACTGCGAACATCGCAATTGATGAGGTTTTGCTATGGTTCACATCGATTTGTTTGATTTGGTAGATAATTGAAATATGTATACGAATGACTATGTGTGTGTGTGTGTGTGTGTGTAGCTCCACTCAAGCGTATTCTTGTGGGTTATGAATTTTTATGATTGCCCGGCGGACGAGCAAAAATAATAGAATATTTTATTTTAGATACCCTTAAAATTGCATAAAATTATGGCGAAACAAAAAACGAGAACATAATATTAATAAAATGCGGTAGCTGTATTTTGCCACATTCGCATAACATGTTTAATATTTAATCTATTTGGCTGTAATGTGCTCATAATTAAGAGATGTCGAAATTCTAATTTAAATATGCACGAGCGCACAAAAGTATGCTATGAAATTAATATGTGAAATGTCGGTTCCGCATCCCAGCGTCATGCGTCCTGCAACCTGCTGTGGCATCAGCAAATGCAACCTCAATGGATGCGAAAAATATTCGCATATTTTACCGTGGAGCAGCCAAAGCACAACCTACCCAATGCCACGAGCTCGTGGCTCAGTCTTGCCTCATAATGAAATCAAACGCTGTGCAAAATTCACCGGCCGCAAATTATGCGATTGCCACTACGAGGGTCGGCAAAGGAGTAGTCAACTAAGCTTAAAATGAACTGCATACGCCCATAATAGCTTCACTTGGATCATCTCATTTTAATTTAATTGTTCTGAAATGTGTCTGACTTTCCTAAGAAACCCCAAGGGAATGCAATCTCAAAATTTTAAATTTATAATATTTATTGCTTAACCGTTTATCCAAAAAATATAAGATCTGCAGAAGCTTGTTGAAAATTAACATTTAATACCAGGTACCGCAAATAATGATTATTGAAATTTTTTCACATTTAAAAAATCACATAAATCAAAAAAATAATGATAATAATTAAATTTGAGCGAAAGAATAATACATACAAATAATCACTATTTATGATTTTTATTTTTTTCGCTCAAAATAAAACTCACTTTAAATTCATGGCTTTTGTGTAGAATTTGCACAAAGTATTTTTGCATATCCCTTTAAAGAAAAACCCAGAGGACCCATAAAACGCAAAAACAAATCTTTAAAATGATTTCGTAATCTATTTTAAAAGTGAGTTTTATTTTGAACGAAAAAATAAAAATCACAAATAATGATTACTTGTGAGTTTTATTTTTTTCACTCCTTAAAAATCTTTAAATAATCATTACTATGTAATTTTTATGATAAAACTCATAATGATTACGGTCCATTTTTAATACTATATTTATTTTACCAGTTCCCATAGAAAAGTACAACTGATTTTTGTGTTTCCTGAATTTGTTATATTCTGATTATGATACGACCCTCGCCTTGCATTGTTCTGCAGACTTCTGTATTTTCAAATCTATTTTTGGCCCATGATGTTATATGATCCTTACAACCGAGGTTATTATCCGCGAAATCGTAAAACTACAGCCACTGCGAAATGAATTTTCTAATTAGATTCGTTAGCGAATTTGCACTAATATGTGGAAATCTATACTTTGGGCTAGGGAAAAGTCAATGTGAAATTATCCGAATTTATGATTTACTCGTTTTTAGATAAATTGTGCTTTGTTTTTTCACAACTTATGTATTAACTTCAACAAAGACATAGTTAGACCAGTTACTGTTAAGTAAAAAATATAATTATAATTTGTAGTTCATTAGTTGGTGCACCGAAGTGCAGCTTAAGAGCTTAAGAGTGGAGAATATGAAAGTGTTGTTGGGGAGTCATTAGGTTGTTAAATGTAAAATGATTAAATCGCATGGAAAGTAATGGGAACACGTACGACAATTAACATAATAGCCGTAATCAAGAGGCCGCTGCATTTGTTGCCAATTTATAGGCGCTGACCGTGCGGCCAGTTCTGTATGTATGTACATAATTGGCGTTAAAAATAATGCGTTTAAATGTTGAGCAGAGCTCAAAAAATCAGGACGTGAAAAATGTGCGAGCTTAAATGCATGCGAATGGCAATGGCGACAATTGTGGGTATATAAATGGACGTCAATTGCAGTACCCTCCCCCTACACACACACACACACATACACAAAGAGACACACACATATGTACTCAGGCAAATAACCAGCATTAAAATTTAGAAAATCCCCACGTAAATGGGCAGCACGTAGAACAGCAGCCACTGTGTAACAGGTTAAACACTGCGCCACGTTAATTGCGGCGCCTAATTGCACACCATTTGCAACTGTTGCATGTGTGAGATACATATAGAACATACATACATATATGTAGGGAGGAGAGAGTGCGGGGAGAAAGTAAGCGAGCCAACAGCAGTTGCCATTTTTATGCAATAACAATAAGGCTGCATAACAATGAAGGCGACTTTTTGAAAAATTACTCAGCACGACGAAAACAGCAAAGGGCCATTTGTAGCTGCCACAGAATGCGGCCAAATGAACAGCACATAACGACACAGTCACGGGATTGCTATCTAATAGTTTGCCCGGCTACAGTTCCCAGTCATTCACACAGCTCAACCCCTTGCCCTAACCACCCGGCTAACGACTGACCAGCACACACAATGGCCACTCTAATTGCCATACATTTTCGGGCTTTCAATGGTTTAGGCCGTAACGCTACGAGACCCAATACACTCACACAGTCACACACGGGGCAGGCAAACAGCCTTGTGCTGGCAGCATCAGGACAACCTTCTGGGCCGTACCAGGAATCACACACGGCTCGTCCTCTTGTGCAATTGTGCATGCAAAAAAAAGCAACATTTAAGTTAATTTTGGTCTACGCAAATTGCACAATTTTGTCAAGTGATTAATTTTATAGACAATTTTGTGGTTCGCTCTCAGCCAAAGTGGTCCATTATTTACGGTTGCAATTGTTATTGTAATTGCTATATGTATCTGCATTTGTGTCTGCTCTAAACTTGTAAAACCACAAAGCTGCGCTCAGATTTCTATTTGCAGTTTAGCAGTAAGTGCCTACATGACTTCATAGCATTATTAAAGGATAAGAAAGACACGTGCAACAATCTATTGGGTGTCTCAGAAATATACATTGTGTTGTTCATTTAGCAGCTATCGCATTCAACTTCAAGGTGCCCTGGGTCCAAGATTTGCCCTATTTTAGAAAACTATAAATATCTCAAAATGTTGTTTGCTGTACATTGGGTACACAAGCTTATTTGGTCGTTAATATACTCCTCTTCTAATGCTACACTTACTTTTTATTGTATTGTCTGAATTTTCTTTATGGTGTTTAGATTACATATTTTAAATTTCAGACCAATATTTCATCTAGACATCGTGGCTTAAGTTACTAAAAGCCAAAAATCGTTAATTGAACAATTGAAATTGAATTGTGACACAATTTTCTTAAAATATATTCTTATATATTATATTTACGGAATCGCATAAAACGGTACATTTGGACCCACCGACGGAATTTATTTTAAAAGTCAACCTAAAGTTGAAGATGTACCCAAACTAATAGGTTAAAAGCGAAAAAGTTTGGAAGTTAATTTTAAAAAATAAATCATTTAACCTAAATAAACTTTTGCCAGCCATAGTGCACTGACTATGCAACAAAAATATTTTATTTTCTAAATCGTTTTAGTTTTTTATTTGATATTTTAGTCCAAAAAAATTAATAAAATTTGTTTGGAATCAAATTTATAATTTTTATTTAAAAGCTCAAGTAATAGCGCAATATAAAAGATCAAGGAGTCTATACTATTATATATATATTGTATTAATTTATGTTAGTTGTTTATGAAAAATATTATGTCTCTTTTGATGTTTCTTATTAATATTTTTATTTTTTTTGTTATTATAATGTTTTGTTTTTCGCAAAATAAATTCCTTCCATTTTTTTTTTAATTTTAAGTTTTTGTTCCTTTTAGTTTAAAATTATTATACACGTACGTATGTACATATATTGAATAAAAAGTGTCAATAAAGAACTATATTTTTGTGCTTTTTTTTTACTCATTACCACTTGCAGAAGGTATGCTTATTATGTTGTATTATGTGTATGTATTGCAAAATGTCTTAAGCTCCAAGTGTATCTATAAGATACGTTTGCACGTAGTCGCACAGTTTTCAGAAAGAAAAGTAGTTTACCTCAGGATTAATCAGAAAACTGTATTACAAATCATTGGCTCAGTTTTGAAGAACGTTTTCAGAGCCAGAACATACATTTAAATGTAAGCAGAAGTGTAAACTGATTTCTTCTGTTCAATTCAGAAGCAAAGGACTCTTTTACAAGAGCTTTGTAGCATGGAACAACCGAAATTAATTAAATTATGTACTAAGAGCCGCATTGTTGTAGATTTTGTTATCATTTTGTAAAATGAAACATCGAACGCAACCAAAGGCGACATTGACGAAAGCATCACAAAAACATGCAAAGTCAGAGTAGCAGCCACAATAACAACATCACAGGACCAGCAACATTAACAACGTTAACAACAATAACAACAAAGATAACAAGGCAATTCAGTTACCAAATGGAAACAGTCAACTTTAATTAGCTAATGAAAAACGCAACATGGACATTTTGAGCATGGAAATTAATTTGGTTGCGTCTCCTTCTGTAGAAGCATACCGTCCAATTATGCGTTACAAAACAATCTGTCAATGGGCGTGGCAGTCGCCGTGGGCAGGTGACTAATTTTATTTTTCTGATAATGTAATTTTCTGCGTGTCCTGGGCAGCAGCAAACGCGAGACGCGAAATGCGAATTGAAAAATAAAAATAAAAACGTAAAACAATTCAGTTGAAAGTTGCCCAAATGCACAGCTGTCAGTTTTTAAGGACCTCTGTGTATCTTCAATGTTGTTCTCGTACATACATACACCCCGTCAGGCCCCGAGGGTTAACAATTTTGGTAGTTGATTTGTGGCTGCCCTTGATGTTCGCTTTTGTTATGCAATGGAAAAGTCGACGGAGCCTGCATTTGACGGCTCTCCAAATGGCCTGTCCACGTTTCAAATTTGTAATGAGCTTTGTTTTCAAATAGGCATTATCGAGGGCTGTTTGATTGATTTGGTGAAGATGTCCAGCTCATGCATTATGCATGTGTCCAGCTTGCTCAAGAGAATCAGTGCAAGTCCCAGTTCCGCAACTTATTATAAAATCCGGGTCGAATGTGTGCTTCGATTTCTCTCCTTTTCTATAGTTGTTTTGTTATTGTTCTTTTTTTATTTATATTTATATATTTTTCAGAAATTTTTCCCCCAAGCGACAGCTACTTAAATTTAATAATGTGCATTGAAGCGGAAAAGCGAAATGCGGAGATAGGGACTAAATTGTGCACGTTAAGCTTAGAAGCCCCACATCCTTTATTACATGAGCTTGACTGACCCAGAGGCTAAATCAATGTGACCCCTCGCACAAGTTGGCTGCCCTTTTTAACCACACACACACACACACAAACACACACTCCCATCCATATGCAGCTTAAAAATTAATAATTCAAAGGTTTTTCGGTTCAAGAGCCAACATCCCTTCATCGTGTCCGTCTCCATCTCCTTGCTCAAGTTTTGGACAAGCTTTAAGCAACTCTAAATAAAATTTCATTGATTTCTTCAATTCAAATATCAAACATGACCAGTTTATAGCCAACTTAATTAGTTTGCAGCTTGCAAATACATTATAATTAAATTCAATTTACACAAATATGCAAGACAAATGTGTCTCTTTGTGTGCGCTTGTTGATTTGCATATTAATACATATACATATGTGAGTCTCTTACAGCGACAAGGACAATAACAAACACAACAATAGAAATGACAACTTTGGCAATTGTGGCAACTTTAACGTTTGGCCAAAACTTGCCACAAAAGCCATTATTCATAAGCGGAAAGTTACTCTCGTCGTCGCACAGTGGGGCCGTTGCTCATTTAACTTTGCAAAATCCATAACTTTTGAACCCAATGAGATAATTGAATAGTTTTAATGGCATATGATAGACAACTTTTTAGCCTATGAAGTTTTGAGTTAGTGTTCAGGTGTGTTTTTCAATTCATGAGAGTTTTCGACTACCAAAGTTCAAAAATAATCCAAATACAGTCGAACTTCCCTAACTCGAATCACCATTATCCAAGAAAAAAGTTCGAGTTAGGGAGACTTCGAGTTAGGAAATTTTTTTTTTTTAGTTTTTTAAAATAAACTACAAATGCATTCATTCATAAATACATTTCAAATTGCAAATTTTTCTTGTTGTTTTCAACAAAAAAGGATTCCAGTTTGTTCAAGACCTGTTAATATTCTCAAAAATTGGTTTCTTCGTTCTTTTGCTGTATCCAGAAGAAGTTCCCAATTCAAATGTCATAAGAATTAATTTTCCATTTTTAATATAATGAAAACTGTTTTTGCTGAGATACCATATTTTTCATCAACTTCAATTTATTTGGTCTACTTTCAAATTCCTTAACTAATAAGTTTGAATATTTATTTAAACAGTTCAGTACACTGATGCGCTGACAAATAAGTACATTTCGAACATCTTTCCTATGGAAATTTCACAAGCCTAAATAATTGTTGATGCAATATTCTATCATCTTACATCACCATATGTTAATGTACATTAATATTACATATCCAAACGAGCCGGTAACAAAAGCAAATAACATAAACGAAAAAAAAATTCAAACTTTATTGGAGATTTTCCCGAAAAATTCGACTTACAGAAGCACGGGCCAATATTTTTGTTCGAGTTACGGAGAAATTCGACTTATGGAAGTTCGAGTTAGGGAGGCAGATTTGTATGAAATTTGCTCAGTAAACGCTATTGCCACTCGATTTTGTTCGAGTTAGAGAAAATTCGAGTTAGAGAAGTTTGAGTTAGGGAAGTTCGACTGTATATTTAAAAAAAAATTATAATTTTTTTTTTTAACTTTGTGAAAGTAATTTTTAAATATAAAACCTAAAAAAAAAAATTTTTAAAAATAAAAAATTTTAAAAAATATTTTTTTTAGGTGCCATAAAATTTGTTTTTTCACAAATTTCAACTTTGGTAGTCCCTAAATAAGTATCTAGGGGGCGTGGCACTTTCTAAAACACTTATTTCATAGGTTGTAGAGCTATCTTATGTTATGCCATTAAAATTATTCAATTATCTTATTTGGTTTAAAAGTTATGAGCAACGGCCCCACTGTGCGTCGCTCTTTCTCCCCCACTCACTCTCAATCTCTCTCACTCTCGTATTTGTTACTGACATTGTACATGTGCGTGTAAATTGTAATTATAATACGGTAATTAGAAGTTTTCAACAAACTACTCAGCGTCAACCACAGCGGATTTTTGCGTGGAGTGAACGATTTTAAAGTTTTTCTTGATTTTGGCAGTAAAAGGCGCTTTAATTTATTTATGAAGCCGCGGCACATCAATCTTGTGCAGCTTGTAAGAATTGCCATATGGCTGCCACCAATGTGTGTGTGTGTGTGTGTGTAGTAGATGTGTGTGATCCATGGATGCTGTAACATGCGATGCCATGGTTAGCTGAATTTGTGTTTAATGACGTGTAAAAATGTTTTCACGGCTTTTGATTATATTTTACCTTGAGCGATGCTAAAGTTTTGTTATGCCACACACACACACACCCCCCACACACACACACATACACATTAAGACATACATACATAGTCATGAGTATAGATCCCTTCCGTTTACGATTTGCAATGAATAATGTCGTCGTCCTCCATGGCGTCTCTTTTGCATATGAATACCTTTTAGCAGCGTCGCTGATTAGCAACGCCAACTGACAATGGCAACGTCCCCGAGAACGGAAACGTTTTAATGACAAGCGACCGGTAAGCCACCGCACCTCACCACCCATCCCACACCCACGCCCCCTTCCTTTGATTGCACCCCTTTTGGGAATGGGCTGACAGTTATCGTTTTCAAAATATTGTTATGTGCTTTTTCGGGGGTAACTGACTTTACGCTACGTTAAACGTATTGTTTTCTAAATGGCTCGATTTAAGTTTTAAATTTACGTTTACATTAATTTTGATTGTCGCGCAATGAAAAGTTATGATTATGACAATTTATTGATGCCAAAACCGGAAGACACTCGTATGTGGAAAGTTCTTCAGCAACAGGAAATGCACGATAATCGCCAGATATGTATGAATATGCACTTATGATTATATGTCTTTAAAGTGCCCAATTTGGCTAAAAGTTTATAAATCTCAACTCTACTTACATAGCATGTATGTTATGTACGGTAAATTTTTAAATATGTAGTTTAATACAAATTGAGTGTCATCTATTTTTATACCCTGTGCCCATTGAATATGGTCAAAAATGGTATATTAGATTTGTGTGACATATGTAACAGGCAGAAAAAAGCATATCCGACCGCATAAAGTGTATATATTCTTAATCAGCATCAACAGCCGAGTCGATTTAGCCATGTCCGTCTGTCTGTCCGTCCGTCTGTTTGAACGCGTCGATCTCAGAGACTATAATAGCTAGAGACTTCAAATTTGGTATGTAGGTTTCTGGATACCGGACGCAGATCAAGTTTGTTTTTAAATTTTAATCGGACCACTATATCATATAGCTGCCATAGGAACGATCAGTCAAAAATATAGTCTTAGTATGAACAACTTTTTTGTTGTTTGAGACATCTCAACCAAACTGCAACCAGAATATGCAAACGGGATGGTCCTGGGCATCCTGACCAAATTTGGTTGATATCGGACTACTATATCATATAGCTGCCATGGGTATCTTACAGTTGAGCACACTCGACTGTAGCCACACCTCCCCGCGAGCGAAGCGAGCCTGGGATAGGCGAGTATTCTTTTAATTATCTGCTCCTGAATTTTGCAGAATATTCATATTATGTAAGCATATAAAATTACTAATTATATTATAACCAATATTCAATTTTATGGAGTCTGGCACAGAGTATCTAACAGTCAAACAAACTCGACTGTAGACGCGCCACCTTGTTCGCTTTAAAATTTAATTACTCTATTTTAAACTAATAAATTCGTATACGTATATATCGAAAATATAATCCCAATCTTTAAACGATTCTCTAAGAAGAAGATAATTTTTGTATTTTAGACTAATTAATTTGTTGGCTCAATAATCGTAAACCCAAGTTTCGAAAGATACTGTGATTGGAGTCAATGAATATTTGATGGTATCTAAGTACATTGTTTGCGTAAATCAATAAACGATTGAATTAAATCGCAGAGCTCGGCGCCGGGTAAACAAATATTAAATATTATTAAGAAACAAGAAAAACAGAAACAGAAAACGAAGCGAAAAAAGAAGAAGAACAATGCTATTTACATTGCTCAGCTGGCTAAGAAAATTATTTTTAATGTGCCTTGTGCAATGCCAAAGTAAAACAGAAAAGTTTTCCCCGTTGTAAACAACAATGCGCACTGTTGACAATTGTTTCAAGCGCGTCGAGCAGTTGGCCATGGTCCTTATGCCTCGTGCTTTATGCCTTATGCCGCCTGAAACCCCTTCAATCCACCCTGCTATGACCACTGTGTGTACTTTGACTTATTTAATGCTCGAGTAAACCTCTAAAAAGCCCCAACAGAAGCAAAAACAATTGCACAAAGTCATAGAAATACTTAGTAAATGGCAAATACGTGCACTTTTACTTTACTTGTTGCATCCAAACGAAGCCAATGTCGACGCTCTGCCTCCATTGTTGTTGGGCCATTGTTGTCTGTGAGTGCGGGAAAGCCCTCAGCTAAATGCAGCTTAGTTTAGCTGCAGGTGATAGTATTGGCCAAAGTTAAACAATTGTTAACAGTTACAAGTCACAACAATTGCGATAGTTTTTAGTTTTCCAACTCACTGCCTCGACTCTTGTCCTGCTTCGGTAAACAGGACTCTCGGCAGTTGCTTGTACAGTTACTAGATTTTGGGTTTTAATCCTAACGATTTAACCGAGCACAACATCTGGCATTTATTCAGGTAAAGCCATGAGCATGAAATATTAATATACTGTACTTATATAATTTTATAGACAAATATGTACTTAATTCTTAGCAGTCTGAGCTTATTCGTGCATAAATTACGAACCAAATGAGAAGTACAATAAATTACTACGAATTTGAGATACATATTTACAAATGCAGATGGATACAATGGCGTGCGACAAAGGAGAATCAATACTTAATCATCTTAAGCTGGCCGTAACCATAAGCCATAACTGTAGCCACAATGTATTGTAGCTTGTACATCGGCTTATCATTCAAACGTGTACAATGGCCATCTATTGAAATTACAAATTTGATTATACTACTCTGGCAAAGGTAGTACTGCAGTTCTTTGTGTAATCGTCTTCTCGGCAGCTGCAACAATGAAATCCAAACCCGGCGACAACAGCAATAATCAACTTGCAGCTGCATCGGAGGCAGTGAGTTCCACAAAGCACCCACACACATGGAACGGGCTTAAAAGCCCCAATTCGAAAATGTCAACCACGTTCCGGGTGCTGGCTATGGACTGTGGTCTGTTGCCTTCCGAACTCATTCCCTTTTTTTGCCGAAACCAGCAACAACTTATTGTGGTTACAAATTGCGGCAAATGCTATCAATGATATTATCAGCGTACAGAGTGGACAGACAACTGTCCAAAAGACCGTCCGACTGTCCACGTTGTCGACCATATGCAAGCTCAATTACATCCGGTTGCAGTTTCAATTTCAATTTTGCTGTAATCGAAGCTGGATTGGTGGCAGGGGGAGTGGGCGTGGGTGGGTCAGGGACAGAGGTCATGCTGCACAATGTAATCGAGCGTGGAGCGAAAGGACAATTCATATGCCTGTGGCCGCTGCTTGGCATAATATTAATTTAAATTAGATAGATGCTGGCAAGTGCGTCCCCAGCAGCGACAGTTGTTGTATCAATTTGCATGGGCTACTGGGCCAAATTGGAGGGTATCTAGCTCTTGGCCAATAATGGTCATACGGTTCGATACACCTTCTGTGCTAATCATTTTACAATCGGTTTAGCGATTCCCCCACAACCCATTGACAAACGTACCATGAAATTTGCGAATTCGACAACACAGGACAGCGGAACCGGAAATTTCAAATACCTGGCGCTAATTAACCATAAAATGCAGTTAATATGTTGTCCCACAGTACACAATGCACTCAATAGAAATTATCTATTTTTATACCCTGTTCCGAGGGTAGAATAGGCTTAAAATAATAGGTTTGATAGGTCTAAGCTAAACAATCGGTTGCGGTTGTCAAGTACTATAACTAATAAATACAACTCTGAAATTCAAGTGCTTATCGAAAAGTGACGTGAGTGAAAAACGTGCAGAGTCAAAGTAATTCACTTAAATTTTATTAAATATATAATCTTCCCCTTTTGTTAAATGGATTTACAATTTTTATATATTTAGTTGTACTAGTGCTGTAAAAATACATCGAAAAATCGACAACTCGATTTTTGTTTTGACGATTGTAACATTTCGACTTAAAGTTCGATCCATGACTTGGATTTCCATCACTAAAAGTGTCTTACAGCTGCAGGCTGATCAAGTTAATTTCAAATTTTTAATACCTACCAGGTACTATCTAAGGGAGCGCAGGGTATCTCGTTGTCCAGCACTCTCGACTACTTTTTCATTTGCTGTCAATGTTTATGACTGTTGTTGTTGTGCTTTGTTTATGCATTAAATGGCTCACCAAATTGCATTAATAAATATTGATCAGTGCATATTCAAATTTTTGGGAATTTCTACAACT
>JBAMBK010001119.1:0-22135 GCA_037043435.1 Drosophila suboccidentalis | reverse complement strand
ACTAGGAAACAAAATTCTGCACAAGATCAAAAACAAATCGTAGCCTAAATACAACTTTTACTAAGTATGCAAAAATTATATCGGTTTTAATCGTGAAATAACAATCAATCATGCCGAGATATCCCAAACACAAATGTTTTGATATTCAATTTGTGTATTCGTATTCATTTTTAAATTAATGGTTTCCTGATCCTATTTAAAAATTATACTTTGATCATTTTGAAGCGACATAGCCATTTAAAAATAACCAAGAAAATTGTATAGGAGCATGCAATAAATAATATCTGAAGTGATTGCATTTGCATTTGCATTTCAACTACAGATTTAATTTATTACATTGTACATTCATGTTTATTTGTCACTGTGTATGAAAGCTATTATGTTATAAGTAGCGCTACTTAGTGTCGGATTTTGTTTTTATAGTAAACGTTCTTACCCAGGGGCACTTTTAGGCAATGCATTAAGTGCCAGGAGGGCAACAGAAGGGCATTCCTTGTTTGAAGTTCTTTGAAATGTTCGTGAATAGGTGTGTGTTGTCCTATTTAAAGAGGGGAGCCTTAAATATTTTGAATGTCAGTTGCTAATCTCATTAAAATTTTCACTCAACAAACTAATGAATTGAAATTGCTTTCAGGTCGAAAATTCTTCAAATGTATTGCGAGTTATTTATGTGACGACCTGTTGATGTTTATCACAGCTGAAGGTCCGGAAAGGCGCTTATCGGCCGAATAAGGAAAACAAGCCAACCTTTTGATAAGCCAAGAATAACAGCAAACTTGTAGCTGTGATTTATTTGGATTTTAAAGCACATTTTAAAGTGCTCAACCGTAAAAACAACTCACACACAGTTAAAAAATTCTGCTGACTTTTATGTTCAGTTATAAAAACATGTTGTTTTTGTTGCTGCTGTTCAAGTCGAGTCCCGGGCTCATATTTGCCCTGGCATTTTTTTGATACTAATTAAAAATTGTATATTTATCAAAGTTAGAGCGTGACAGCAGAGCAAAGCAATTTGCCGAAATAACTAAAAACTAAAAACATATGCGGCAAGGCAAACGCATGTGCACAACATGCACACACACTCACACACAGTTGCACATACATTTTTAAGGGGGCAGAAAGATTTTGTTGACAGAACTTTACAATAAAACGAAAGTTTAATGCACAAGTTTTTACCCCGTCGTTTGCGGGCTTAGCTTTGAGGGGCAGCCCCCCGAGCCGGTGGTTTCCCTTGTCGCTCCCCCTTCCCCGTCCCCTTGACGTTAACGTTCTGTTTGCGCAACTTACAGCCAAAGTAAACTCATTACCAATGCAAACAAACAGGCGGTGAAACTTTTAAAAACCGCCCAGAAACTATTTGCGTGCACAGGGCCCAACCAAACGAAATGAAAATCATTATAAAGCGAATAAAAAATAATTAAGTGCTTGCATTTCAATGCGAAGGGCATATTAAGCATACGATATGTGTGCCTCCAAACCAACCAACCAATCCCCTCGTACTGCCATGTCCGATGCCAACGGGCAACTCTGAACTTTTGCATACCTTTGTGTGCTGCTCTCATTTATTATGTTCGCTGACCAAGTCTACGATGTTTGTATTTATATCCTGACCGACGATGCTATAAATTTTATGAAAACCATTAAGTATTCACATACGAATAGGCGATTCCTTGTCGGGGGGGGGTGTTTATCCTCCTCGTTAGATGCTAATCTATTTCCTGAAGATGTACTTTCGTGTTTGGTCACAAAAATAAATCGGAAGGGGGTTATAACATAGCAGGGGGACGAGGCTAGTATACTTCGAAAGGTAACTCGTGCCACATCGACATCGAACCTGTAACCGTGTGTTATATTACCTGTAGAGCACTTTCTCACTCATTTCTGGCTAAGATTCTTAATTTCGTTCATCTATTCTGGTAATGACAATTTCTTAATAAATACATAAGGGCGGGTCAATTTATTCAGGTAAAAATCTGAATCTCGAAGAGTTCTAATTAAATATTATCAAGAATCTATGTGAAATGGACACAACTAAGCAGATTGAGTACAAATTGTGAACTGAATTTATTTCTTAAAATCTTAGCCTTAGGTAACTAACATGAAAATCTTAATGTCTAACTCCTTCCAGTCATTGAAGAAGCACCTCGATAGCTCGCTTGGTGGTTTGCTGTACACACATGCCTATTTACATTTTTTACATTTGTTCGCTTAGGTCAAATTTCAGTGTCCCGTCACTCGATCGGTGTTTTCGGGACACATTGTTTTTTAATGCCTTTGTGTTCATGCTTGAACACTATGGGTCAGAAATCAAATCCTAGCTCTCGCTAAGAAGCATACATATTTAAGTTTGAGGTGTTTTAAAAAGCTGCGTGACTTAAAAAAAAACTAATTTTCCAATTGATTTGATTTACTTTTTTTTATAAAAAAATTTAATAAATGATTTATTTTTTATTATCAAACACACTTTTTTAAATTGAACGAAATCAGAAAAACAAGCTATGACCTAAGACTCATTTACAGAGTGTAAATGGAAAATATCTGGTTTAAAGCGAAGTGAGACAAAAAAATGTAGAAAATAAAATAAATGTAGGCGTGGCATGAAAAAGCCCGCAAGTAAATGGTCAACATTATCAATCTGCTATTTAAGAAATTCACACATTGAAATACAAATTAATATAAATTTGTAATAAGAAAATTCAACTGTATTTATTGAATTTAGAAAACTCGAAGCTTCTTCTCCTAATATTGATGAATAAGATTCTCTTATTATTATTACTGTATTTAAAATGCTTTTCTTATTTCAATTTTTTAGACCTTTTCCTTAATTTGCAACCCGATTTGTAAATCTTAAAATTTAACTGCTAGCTACTTAGTTTTTGTTTTTGAACGAATTACATTCGCAGGTTGTAATTTTGCAGAGAGCGAGTAACATTTAAGATGTAATATCCTATTTTGAACATTTCCAATAAATCCATGTCATAATTGATCACATTATTTTATTGATGAATTAATTCGAAAGGGTTTACATTCGGCTTTTGGCTTGTCGCAGTTAATTAACAAACAATTTTTGCACAAATGCTCAACAATTACAAGCGCTCTGCACTGTATTATATTAATTATTTAATTAATATTATTTTCTCGGTGTTTGTTAAATGAAATAACAAAACTTTTTGTTTGCCCACAGCGTCAGCAAAAGTTAAAAACATGTTAAGTTGAATTTATAAAACTAAAAGAGGATATAACAATTCTCTGAGAATGTTGGTAACACTAGGAAAAGATAAATAAAATATATATAAAAAAATTAATATTATTAAGGAAGTAACTGAAGGAAACGACTATCGGTTTCAGTTTGTTTCGGTTTCGAAATACCGGTTCACAAAAAATGTTTAAAATGTTAAAAACATGAAGAATAAAAAAGTATTCAAAAATGTAGTTCTTTTATTTGAGATCTATATAAAAAAAAGACCTACTTCTTAAAATCAGGATTACACCTTTTAATAACATAATTAATTTTAATTACTGACCGAACCAAAATTAACCGTATTAGTGGAATCGGCTTCTAAACGGTTCTACAGTAAAATAAATTCGGCATCGGTATAATATAAACATTTTTTTTCTATTACGCTTTTAGTTACGGTTACAAATTTCGATCGATCAATACCGGCTAACGGTTACGGTTATGGTAACGGTTTTATTCCCTGGATGCAAGTACTTAAACATTTTTTGGATAACAATTCCTTTTAATAGCAGAGCATGCATGCTTCGGTCTTGAATTTTGTATTTGTAGCTTTGTTCTGGTCGTGTAGTTAGCATGGTTATCACATTTGTTAAGCCACAGAGAACAAAATGTTAGTTTTGTATCCCATTTTTGTGGGTCGTTGCGCACAATGTGTAATGTGTAATTAAAATGTGGCAGACAACAACATGGGGACACATGGTCGAGTTGCTGCTGATGTTATTGCAGCTGCTATGGCACATATTAACCGCACAGTAATAATTAATTGATATGTACGAGTATGTATTACAAACAGAGACAGAGACTGAGACAGAGACGGAGATAAAACAGCGTTGCATGTTATGACCACATAGACACTGCCTGTTCATTTATTAATGCAATTGATTAATGCACTCTGGTTGATCAAGTATACGCCAAGATGTACGGCGTATGTCCTTACCCAAACCACAAGCTGAACAGTTTAACTTTTACGAGTTAACAAATAATGCGCTTAGCGGCAAGTTAAAGCAGCTCTGCGACCAAACTACGGGTCGAGTGCAACAGTTAGCAAGCAAAGTGCTGATAATGATGGTGGGTAGACGTTTTGGCTAACTTTGTTTTGGCCAATGACCACGAAATTCTAATCCCAATAGAGCTGCTAGCTGGCAGCATCCACTTCAAGCTCCGAGTTTCGTCAGACCAATTAAGAACGCATTTCATGCTAATCGCCTCGGCTGCCCGGGCGGATTCAGTGCAGTCGAGTGCATTTCATTTAAATGAATTACAAGCGAATTATGAGTACCACTTGACTCCACCACAACCACAACCACGCAGTCCTACTCCCAGTCCGAGTTACAGTCCGAGTTACAGAATTTGTTCAATGTTCATTAAGCAGCAGCCGGCGAATGTTAATCAGTTTTTCCATTCTGTTTACGAGTCGAGTGCCAAAGCGCAAATCACAAAGCACAAAACACGATAGCGTACTCATACAACAAAAAATTGGTAATTAAAGGGGGTAAGGATAGGGCGAGTGAGTAAGGAAATTAAGCTGAAGAATGACGGGGCAAGAGCTGAATCAGATTCTCCTTTTTTTTCATTATTTCGATTTTGACTTTGATGCCATGTTAATTTGAATGAATTTAATTAATTAACGTTAAAAACAAAACGGACCTCAATAGAGCCAAAATCAGCGTCCTTTCATTTCTCTCCCCTCTTGTGGCTGTTGCTAGGGCAACCGATGAGTTGGCCATCATGTTGTCAGCCTTAATAAGTAGCCTTGGCCATCTGGCACCCGCCAACAATTTGCGGCTTAAAACCTAAGCAGCTCGATATATTCAAACAATTATGCCCAATATTATTGAGCCTCATTATGACGTTGACGTTGAAGTCGCCTGAAGTCGTCGCAGCTGTTAATGGCGTTCCGTTTCTAATCTGATAAGCGGATATCCTTTTGAATGTACACACACATATACATCGATTTGTATGTATGTGTGGCTGTTTGTGTGTCTGTACAATTGAACATTGCTAATTAGTTAGCGCAGGTTTTGTGCACATATTTTAATTAAAAATTGATGTGCGCATTTGCATTTTATTTATGAATTTATTTTTAACACGAGCCATCGAGCAGCTTAACAGAGCGCCGTATAGATTAATTACGATTATTTTGAATGATTGAATGCTGAATTGATAAGCTTACCAATTAAGGCAGTTCAATTATAACCTTCAAAGCCTTCTAAATTATATCTAACTAAAGAGTTTTTGATAATCAAATTAAACTTAATGAAAATAAATCAATCAATTTATTTGATACTGTTTTCCGAAAAATTAATAAGTATTTGTGTGTAAATTTTTGAACTTAACTTAAGGAGGTATTGCTGGTTGGCAAAAATTTGTTTTCGATTTTTTTTTTTGCATATTTTTATAGCTTGGATATTTGAGAATATCTTCCTAAAAGGTTTTTTTGAAATTCAAAATACTTTAGGAGATATGGCCTTTTTTATCCAGCAATGTTTTCACCAAAATGCATCAAAATGTTTTGATGCAAAAAAATAACTTCAAACTTTAACCGCGCGTATCTCGAAACCACGTGTTTCGAGCTGGCGGCACTGGTTGCGCCCGTAGTTCTGAACCGATTTTGATGAGACAAAGTGCAATCGACGCAGAATTTTCACCATTATGGTCCGTACCTCAATCATAATTTTAAATATTTTTTTACTAATTTTTTTAACACTAAACTACAAAAAAAAATTTCCCTAAATCGATTTTTCATTTTTCAATAGCCGTAATTTTGTAAAAAAATCGCAAAATTATGACTGAGGTAGGGGCCCGAATTACATCTGTACTGAATCTAACGCCGTTTACTTTTTCCATTTCTGACGATCCGAAGTGGAGTTAATACCCCGTTAAATTTTGTATTATTTTCATCAAAAGTGTCAGCAGTTCGTAGAAAATAAAGACGAAGGTCAATCATAACTTTTGGTTTCTACTTTTCACTTTCTTTTTTTTTTTTGGGATACCTATAGCATATATTATAGTAACTATACGAAATAAATACTGATTTATATCTAGAGTGCAAAAGTCATTTGCCAATTGGTTTTCAATTTGGCTGCAAGCGTTTATATTTCAATTAAATGCAATTACAATTGTCACAGTTCTTGTGTCATAAACAGAAACATACCAAAAGTAACAAAGTAAAATCATAAAATAAGAGCAGCATATAGATAAAAATCGTATATATAATATACAAGTGTACATATAAATCTTTTTGTATCTGATACAAATGCAGAAAGCATAACACGTGTCGCTTTCAAATCGACAAGTAAAACAATAGCTTTAAAAAATCGATTCACAAATACAATTGTGTATTGTCAATGCGAAACAGCTGTGTGCCATATCTAAATATATGTACGAATATTTATGTGTGTCAGTGTATGTGTGTGCTTATGCAACTGTAAATGCAACGCAAAGTCAACAGTACTGTAAAAATGTAGCACATATCGCGGTGCGCACGTGACGATTGGAGCTGTCAATGATTCAAAGTCACAATAACAGTGCCACAAATAAGTATACACAAACATTTGAGTATTTTTATTTATTTATTTTTTTATTTTTAAAGTATACAGGGTGGGCCTTAATAAGTGTCGCACCTAGCTTATCAAATAAAACAAAATCTATTGGGAAAATTATATTGAAATCTTTTTATTTATATTTGATGAAGTATTTTCTTATGGTTTTACATATTTAGATTTTATTTTGGCTCCTTAGCTTTCTTACTAGCTTTAAACGCTTTTGAAAACCGTTGCAAGTAGCACGGAAGATGTCTTTGGGTATTTCTTTCCAACATTTTTGTAATAGACCGTTGAACTGATCCAACTTCATGTTTTTTAAAGTCTTCAATTTAGTCAACATGTAACCTCATATGCAGAAGTTCAGATCCGAAGACGATGGAGGCATCACTCCTGAAAAATCGATAAGATCGCTGATCCCCAAACCCAAACAAATGTCATTTTTTAATATCTTTAAATGGCTTTCTTATTAGCCTGATCGTCTGGTATGCTTGTCTCATAAACACTATCATTTTGTGGGTCGTGGTTTCTCTGTAGTATCCTTCGAAAAACAATATTGCAGCTTGCGTGCCACTGAAGGATCAAATTGCTTCCCTCCTGTCGCATTTTTTTTTTTGCGCTCGGTAAGAACGTGAACTAATTTTTTTTTGTAAGTATAGTTTTTTTTCTAATGGTCTTACGGCTCAGATTAACCCATTTAAAGCTAATGGGTATTTAAATACCCAAAAAAGTATTGACACTTTAAAAATTCTAGCTCGGGGCATGTGAGAGATATCGAGGCAAAATTTATTTCATAGTAAAGAGAAATAATTAAAATATGAGTATAAAATATGAACAGTTTTGTTATCCTTGTTATACCTGTAGTTTTTTACAGGTGAATATCTAGGATTTTTTCTTCATACAAAATGTTGGCGAAAAAAGCTGAAAAATGTATGGAAATCGAAAAAATGAAATTTGAAGATAAAAATTTTTTTTTTTTCTTTCAACTTCTATGGTTTTCTAGGCACACATTTCAAAATTTCGTCAAAATCGTACCAGACGATCTATGGGCAGCCATTAATGGGTTAAGCTCCTTGGCCATTTTACGTCCCGAATTTGCACAATTTCTTTTAATTTGTTCACGTACAGTCTAAACCAAACCAGGACCATTTACGATACTTTTCGACCTTCGTTTTTTGCTATTTTTATACTTCCAGTTGCCTTGAAGTGAGCAACAGTAAGTTGCCCAAATCTGCGATTCAGTCCTATATTTTTTAACAAATTAAAAATTTTTGGTATTTTTCCCCCCTAAATGCAATTTTTGCATTCGCTCTAGTTTTACTTTTATTGTTGTCAAACTTTCAACAGACAATATATGAACTGACTTCTTGTAAATTGATTTCAAAATATACGTAAGTGGAAGAAATAATAACGGGTCAATATTTTTTTTGGATTATCGGATTCGGCAATATTGGATTGGCCTATTTAATTAAGAAGAATTAAGGAAAACAAACTGTCGACTGAGACAGACGCATAAGGTGAGCTAAGCATATAATTGATTTAAGTATTATACAGGCTCACACACTTTGACACATAGGTTTATGTGTATGTAAATGGCTAGGATGATTTCAGGATGAGACAGTGTGTGACAGTGGAGATTGTCAGCTAACTGACAGACAGGCAGGCAGGCAGGCAGGCAGGCACGAAATTGATTTCCAATAAGCAGCGAGCGACGTTAGATTGTGTTAATTTTACGCTAAATCTGGTTTACTTCAGGCAGCCACAGGACTTCATTGATAAACTTTGACATTGATGAGTTAATGATGATGGTGAGTCACACACAACCACATACACACACACACACACACACACACACACACTAGACAAACAAAATGTCAAACGTTCGCGAGACGAGATGAGCTGCTTGTTAACTTTGTCGATGGTTGCTGGTTGTTGGTTGTTGGTGGTGCGTCTGTTTTATGGCCAAAGTTGACAACGACTTTGTCATTTGTCATGGGCCTAGTAGGATAATGCCAAAAATTAAGTCAACCAGAGCAAAGTTCTTTTAGAACTTTTGTTTCGTTATTAACTGAACATAGATGAGGCTTATGCTTCATCATAAAAATCATGTTTATTGAACACTTTGTGAGTGCCGAAATGGCCATAAGTAGCTGCCCAATGAATTGCGGATAATTATGATAAATGCTTGATTGGAACTCTGGGAATGTCCAGAAACTAACAACAACAGAAGTGCATTATGAGTTAAAAGGAATTGTTGCCACAGAAATGGCAAAAGCCAAAATCTCTAATGAGCAGAAACTAACATTCAAGCAATTCTTTTCTTGCTGAAGTGTTTCTCTTTTGCAATATTGTAATTTGTGTTTTCCTCTGTTATTCTTTTCATAGTCAGCTTTTAAATCCTTACAGACTCCTGCTGATTGTACGCTCGACTGCTGTTTGTGGCATCAGCTCCCAAACTTTTTAAAAACCTATTTGGCCTCTAGCTGACTAAGGAAACTTTATTCAGGTACGGGCAGAGGTAAAACAAAAAAAAAAACAAAAACAGTACAAATAACCGGCTTTGGCAACGGTAACCAAAAACTCAATTTCCGTTTGAAAACTCATTTCGCATTTTGGTTGTTTTAAATCAACAGCAACAGAGGCCGTTCAGGCCAAACAGACAAACAATTGCGTAAAAACAATAAACAATGTTGGCAGCAGCAACATAACAATCAAGAACAAGCAGCTCTGCCGATTGGTTGGCAATATAGTAGAGGGGTATAATGGGAGAGAGAGGGGGAAGTAGGGGAAAAGGGGGTTCCAATACAAACGTACACTCGTTACATTGCTCATGTGCATGCCCACAATTAATTTACAATAAAACAATCAATTGATTACCATTACATCCGTTCGCGTTACGGAAATTGTGTGCAATATCCTTTTGTTAAGCTGGCCCCGACCCCAGCGGGTTGGGGGTAATGGGGAATAGGGTAGGCAGGTTATTGACCATCAGTGTCAAGTTGAAGGAAAACTTTCGACCACACAATAGGCAAAACGCGGACACGCAAAACAAAAAGTAATCAAACCGCAATTGACATGCCACGTTGGTTAACTGTTTTTATAGGCCGTTGGCGTAGAGCCTTATTTATCGAAATCTACTACTCCTCACTGTTCTCCTCGCTTTCTACGCTCCTTCCGTACTTGCACTGAAACTGATTAGTGTTGAAAAGCGTTCGCGTGCGTCGTCCTGTCTACCAGTTTATTACGCCTGGCGGTCTAATGAATTCATTACAGCGCATTATCGAACTATGACACAATGATAGAACGTTGTTTTTTAAAAGAACAATTTGCATCGAAAGTCTTTGTAAAAAGATCCGACTTTTAAGAAAACAAATGAGCGATATTTTGACATAAAATTCATTGAAATTCACATTGAAGGCAAAATGATCTCTCAGTTAAATTTTAGGTTAATTGTTTCAATGTATTTTTCTGAAGTTAATTCACATTACTTGCAAAATGTTTTTAAGCTATATGTTGATTTTTGATAATGGCAAGAAGACAGTTTCAAAATGAAGAGACTAGTTTGCATATCGACTCAGCTCATGATGTCACGCCTTCTCTTTAATGCGTTGGCCATTTTCTGACAAATTATAGCAGCACAATAGTGAAAAAAAGGGCTTAAGAATTCTTTTTTAATACTATAATTCGAGAATTTAAGAGAACTATGTATAATAGTGAAATATACTACATATATTCATTGCTTAAAATTCCAAATTTTTTTAAAAATTTAATTTTTATTGCTTACTGTTCATTAATTTCGTCAGGTAACGTTGCAAATATTAATTAAATAAAGAAAATATTTTAATATTCATCAACTTATTCGATTCCAGCTATGATAAAGTAATCCAATCGGATTGACTTGACTTGTGTTTAGAAACATATTTTTCCCTTACAATAGCAGGGTGGTCCGGTGGCTCAGTGGTTAGAGTCGTCGACCTGTCACATAACTAGAACTTTCAGTTTGAATAAACTGGGTTCGATTCCCCCCGTCATTGTAGTCAAGCATGTGTTTTTAAATTCCTAGGAATGAATCGCAAAAAATGTATACCCGTCAAATTAAAAAAAAAAAAAAAAAAAAAAACAATAGCAGAAGCAGAATAGTAGCCTTTGAATATTCAAATTAAAAAGAAATAAGTCAATTAAAAATAAATATTCTTGTGTTTTTTAGCATACTTTAATTTTATTTCTAAATTATTTTATTATTAAATTCAAAGAAGGTAGAAATAAAATAAAAGTATGCTAAATAACACAAGAATATTTTTTATTTTAACTTATTTCTTTAAAATTTGATTATTCAAATCTTGCTTGCTCTAACAAAAATTAATAATTATTCTGAAAATGTTTATAAATAAACCAGACCATTTCTCAACCTAGGTATGCAAAGTAATCCCAGTCTCGCAACAATGTAATTAACCTTACCAAGTATACATATATAAATTCCCTTTCAAAACTTATTGAGTAGAGATCGATATCGAGCTGAGGCCACATGATATTGCCATATGATAAAGCTTATATGATTAACCACGACAAACAGATGACAACAAATTAATTAGGCACATGATAATTGTGGTTTAAAATGTGTCAGTTGCTTGTAAATGTCAACAACAGAGATTGGAATTGACTTGAAGTGAAATTGTGATGATGTTGATGATGGGGAGACGAGGTTGCGATGTCTGCCAAAACTTACCTCGGCAGCAACTTGTTATGGAAAACATATGTTTCAGTTGCCAGTAACAGCAATGATAGGACGACAAGACGACAACAGACGTTTAAAAAGTTAACACTAGTCAAAGTTAACCAAATTTGTTGCATACTTTGCTGCGCCGCTTCACAAAACACACTGAGGAAGCACAGGAGCCGAGAAGACGCAGATTGCTGCATATAATGAGCTGATGCCTGCCACACAGCTGCCTGGCCTCCAAACTCTGCCACTGCCACTGTCAGGAGGCGCCACACAACTGGGGCGCCATGAATGGACATGGATGTTGCTGCTGCTGCTAGAATTTTGCGCCAAAATACTAAAACGCAGCGGGCGCTCATCATCAGCAACAGCAGCGACTGCGACGGCGACGGCGACTGCGACAGAGGCAGAGGCAGCGCATTGTAATGAAAGTGGCAAGCAAGCGAAGCACAATGGATGAGTTACAATAAAAACGGCTTAAAATGCAAACTTTTTCATAGTCAGAGGAGCATCATTTGCATTTTTGCTCTTTCGATTGCCAATAAGAGTGGACTTTATGCCGCATATTTATTCAGGCCTTGCTGCAACTTTCACTTGCATTTTAAATTCGCAAATTCGCACACAGTTTGTGTAAAAATTTTGAGTCGTTGTCAGGACAACTCAACGGTATTCCAGTTAACATGCGAATAATTTAAAAAAAAATGTACTTACATATATAAAATAATAGTAATTCAGACAGTGCATCTGTCAATTTAGTTCGTTGTTTTCTAAGTTGAAGTGTTTGTAAATATATATGTATAATTATTGAGATTAAATTTTACAATAATAACTAACAGGTAGTATAATAATTTTTTTTATGGTTTTATTTTTATTTAGATTATAGCAGCCTCAAATATATATGTATATAAAAATATATGAGGAGTTTACGCACGTTTTTTAACAAATATATTTATAGGCCTATGTTAATTTATAGATTACTGCAGTAAATTATATTCAATTTAGAGATACAAAATTATTTATAGAAAAATAAAAAAGTTTAATGTTAAATAATAAAGATAAAAAAAGATTAAAGTATACAAATAATTGTACATTCGATGTTAAATCGATTCTGTTTTTCCAAAGCCTATAATTAATGTCATTTATTTATTTATTTATTTATTTATTGACTATTTCCTAGTGCTACAAGTAGGAATACTTTTTAATTAGAGCACTAGTCACACTGACAATCTTATATAAATATATCTCAGGATTAAATTTAAAAATGTATCTATTATATTGCTTATCTAGTTGGAAAAATGAATCTTAATATAATTAAGATTACATTATTATTTTTAATATAAATATTGTTATTACTATTATTACAATTCGAATCACTTATACTATAATCATTATTATTACTATCCGTACTATCATTATTACCCATAATATTATTATTATTATCATTGCAGCCTAGTGCTAAAGTTTGGTGTGCTTCTAGTACTTAGTACAATTACTGTGTTAACGGTTGTGATTGACAGCAATCTATATCGTCATGGAAGTTCTTATGTAATAAAATGAAAAAATTCCTTTGAAGTATTGATTTTAAACTAAATATTGTATCCATGTTTATATTTTTCTGAAATGAAAAGTTCAAGCACATTTATACTGACTATTCGTATCGATAGGGATAAAATGATATTTGAAGAGATCTTTATTTTTCAAGTAAGTGCCTAATTGATTGATTTTAAAGTGAAGCCCCAAAAATATTATCAATTGCTTACCAACACTAAGAGTAAGTCACATAACTCATTTTAAGGCCTGAAACACTCATGAGATGCCATGGTGGCAAGTTGATTGGCCTTATACCACCCGGTGACAGGTAATTTCGAATGGGTTTAAGTAAATGTATTGTATACAATACATGTATATGCATTGATTGTATGTGTATGTGTGTGTGTGTGTGCGTGTGCTTGTGTGTGTATGTTGTCGCCTTTGTGTTCCTTCTCAACACTTTTGAGCGCATTCAATGGGATTTAATTAAGCAACTGCGTTTGTGTTTCTGTGCTCGTATTCGAGCTCGAATAACGTCATTGGGCGGCCTTGGTCCGAGTTTATTGATATGCTGCATGGAAAGCCGACTCAGAACTGTCAGGCAGTTGAGCGACAGGAAAGCGCTTAGTTCACAGTGACTCAAGTGCCGCTGGCGCCAAAAAATATGACCCACTTAGAGAGACACAACAACAGAAACAACAACAGCAACAACAACAACAAGGAGCTGGGAACAACTAAAACATGAGCAGTGCCATTTGCCAGCCAGCCCCGTTGCATGTGGCATGGCACTTAACTCAATTTGCAATGAAGTCGTCGTTGTTGTTTTTGTTGTTGTCGTTGTTGCCGCCAACTGCAGCATAACGAAATTGCTACCATATTACGAACGACACCAGCGTATTGTTATTATTGTTGTTGCTGTTGTTATTGTTGGTGTGGCTTGTGGCAACAACGGCGACACGACGCCTGACGAGGACGTCTTGACTGTGTCATCAAAATCGAATTGAAATGAAACCACAATTGAAATGTCAGACAAACGCAGTGAAACTTTCTGATATTTTTCGCCTCTTTTTTTTATCATTTTTGGGCAGACGTTTGTTCGACCCACATAAAATTCATTTCGAAGTGAAGTTGCCACGGCTACAGACACAGACAACAGCCGTGGCAAGTGGTGGCAGTACAGTGCTTGCCACTACAATAAAAACGCTTGTTGCGCGCCATTTCTGTATTTCTGTATTCCTGGAGCCCATTGAACAGGCCGCGTCAGAGGCGCGACAGCTTAAGGCGCAACAGGAGGCGACGCCAGCAGCAGACACACACAAATGGAATGTGAAGAGGAAAAACAATATAAAGTACGCGTAGACAACAGACGGCTGTGTTGGCCATTTTGAAGGCGCCGCAACGCGACTCAACACAAACGCATGAGATTCCTGCCAGCTTGATATTAATTTTGCACGCGGCATGGCGTCTGGTCTATGCCACCATGTGACATGTTCTTTACACGGACTCCTTGGCCATTTTTGGGGACGACTTTTGGCAGTGGCATGGGGTAATTATAAAGGTGAATCCAAGTTCTCTGTTTAGGGCCAAACAAAACTAGCACATGATACAGCCTGCTTTCATTTTTTTTGCTTTTTTGAATAATTGTAACATAAAAATAAATCATTTAATCATTTTATGTAATATACAAATCATTATTTTCATCCTTGTTAATTTTGTATTCGCTGGTTTAAATTTGTAATTCTAATTTATTTATTAATATTGTATATCGTTTGGTTAATTTATGGACAAACATTAAATTTCGCTTAGCTTTGTAACTTGACTTTTTAGTTCAGCTAAAACTATATACAAATTTGTTGGAATTTACTATCCCATAGCTTAACCTAGATGTGTTAAGATATCGTGGATAGTATCACAAACTGAAAGGCAAATTGCGTCTGTCCCATTCGGGGTTTGATTGAATTGCTTGATGAGATGAAATTGTCATTAGAATTGTTTGCCAATGAGCTGCTAAAAACTGTAAGAGCCACTTTCAACATAAATGCAAAAGCAAATTCGAATTTCAGTCACGTGCACACAATGACACACTAATCACACACATACATAAAAAAGCTAATAGTGTAGAGTGGTGGAGGAGGATTAGGAGAAGGAGGGAGAAAGCAGGGACAGAGGGGCAGAAGGGCAGAAGGGGCATGCCATTAGCAGTTGCTACAGCTGCATGACACATTATCAAAATGTTCAAGCTGGAAATCAAAATTGAATTTGTGCCATGCAATCTCGCAATACGAAGTGAGCTGAACTCAACTGAACTGAACTGATGTGAACTGTAAGCTGTTAGCTGTTGGCTGTTGGCTGTTAGCTCTTGACTGTTAGCTCTTGGCTCTTAGCTGTGGTGAGTTTCTGACATGGGGCTGGCAAATTTGTTGAGCACACGGAGAGCGAGCGTCTCGACATCAAAACAAAGAAATCCACAAAACTCGTTGAATTTCGACATAAAAAAATGAAAGAGAAATGTGTATAAAAAGGGGGAAGAAGAATAATAATAATAATAACGCAAGCTATGCGACTTGAATGACTAAGGCAAAGAGTGTGCGAAGATTCAACAAATGACAGAAGCCACGACAAGCAACAGAGAGGAAAACATGAAAAACAAGAGCTGGAGAAGAGCAGTTCCAGCTGCTGGGATGGCAGCCAAGCAAAAAGCGTAAGCGCTTTGTGCCTCAGTGACTCAGTGACTGTGTGTGTCTGTGTCTGACGCAAGTGTCTGAGTGTGAGTGTGTATGAGTATGTGTGTGTTTGTGTTTGGGGTTGGTTATATTTTTGGTTGAGTATGTGAGCGTAAATTACAGACTAACAAGTGGTCGTTGACTGGCAAGCCAGCGAGGCAGACAGCCTCCAACCACGACAGTTGATTTGATTTGACAGCAAGACATGACATTTGGGTAGCCTGCCATCTAGTCAGTCAGTTCTGGCCTGGCCTGGCCACAAGACGCATCTCGAGTGAAGTGAAGCTGAAAAAAATGCCACGACTGCTGCCTCAGCGGATGCCTCTTCGTCCTTTATCTTCTTTTTACTCCTATTCCTCCTCTGGCTGCTCTAGAGATGTCGTTGCTGCTGTTGGCAAGTGCAAGTAACCGCAAGCCTTCACAAAACTGAGCCCATGTAATGAAGATAGATCCCAGCGGCCCAGCCATACTAGCATAACAATGGGCGACCGGATGTAGCACTCGGAAACGGAAATGAATAGTAGGACACGGACATGAGCATTCACGCCAACGCACACAAATGGAAAGTTGCCTTGGCCAATGTAGCTTGCAGCTTATAGCCAACTACAACGAGCTAGCTATACACCTTCTAGTTTTTATATTTTCCATTTCATCAATTCTATAAGCATGCATACAGTGAGTCATAAGATTATGACCACATTCTAAGTGAATACGTTTTCGTGTGTTGCCCCATTAAAAGTTAATATACATTGTTTTGATTCCTAAGAGTTAATACATTAGAAAATATTTTATTATTTTAGAAAATATTTTATTATTTTAGAAAATATCTGACAACAATATCAATATTCAATATCCTATAAATAAATATCGTAGGTAGCATACACTTGCCGGAAAAACTATGCCTACACACATTTTTTTACTTTAACAGCTATTGTAAGTCAAGTCATTATAGAAATAAAAAAAATGGAAAGGTCGTTTAAATTGCGTTTGAATGATGCAAAAGAATTTTAAAAAAGTCTAATTTTCAACATTCTTTCTCGATTTTTTACAAAAAATATTTTGATGCAGAAAAATTCTAAGAGTAACTGCAAAACAAAATTTTCAATTATATTTTTGCTAGTATTTTTTTATAAATTTTTAAAGTCCTAAAAATGACTATTTTAACCCCTTTTTCCTACTTTTCACACAAAAAGTGGCTTTTAAGCAATTTTCAAATAATTATAAAAAAAAAACAAACAAAAAATTTTTGATAGTTATTTTACCAGGTTAATAAGGCCGTTGTTGAAAAATTTACATTTTTTAAAATTTTAGTTTTTCAATGGGTGCTTAATGGCTTAAGGAAATTTTTTATTACTTTTGTACCAATGAGAACTGACTTTTTTAATTAAATTAAATTAAACAAATTCTTACATTTAACATGTATTATAATTATTTTACTAATTTGCTGTTATATATTTTCTTTAGTGTCGACGAGCATTTCTGCACAGCACTGTCTACTGTCAAGGCTTTCGCTGCCGAGCAATAGTAACGTATGATAGTTATGCAGACGCTAACTTTTCGAACTGAGTGTATGCATACAGTTATGCATAGCCATAGTTCAATATGCTTGGCAAACAGCTGAATGACTGGGTATAACTCATGCTCACCTCTTTGTTTTGCTCGCAGTATGCGGATTGTTGCTGCTGTTGTTGTTGCTGCTGTTGTTGTTGCTTTTGGCTCGTATTCCTAGTGAGGAGCTGAACGTGAGCTGCGACGCATGCAGGCGCCAGTTGGCGGTTAACAGAGCTAGTGGGTCAGGTGGGTGGGTCGAATGTTTTCCCTACGCTTGACTGCGTTCTGAGGGGCGGGGCAGGTGTAGGACAATTGTGGGCGGTCGACCCGATTGTTGGTAATGTCGTTGGCCGTGTAAGGATATCGCGTCGTTACGAATGTCGACGACGACGGCGACGACGTTGAGGACGAAGTCGTGGCTTACCTACGCTTCACTAGTCCGCTTGACGTGCTGAAAAGTCACTTTCGAGTGTTTTCACTTTTCTTGTGGCACGTTGCACGTGCGCGTTGCTGTTGGCGTTGGCGTTGGCGTTAGCGTAGGCGTTGCTGTTGTTACCTACCAAGTGGCACTTGGCTGCGTTGTTAGTATGAAATTGTAGCTCACAGCTGCACACACACAGATAAGCGGCAATGGCTTACAGCCTTGAAAGGCGGACTGAGAAGACAGCAACAACAGGCAGGAGAACGACTGCGATGACAACACAGCCCATTGAGTTGCTCGAGCAAGTCTTTTATTATTATTTCATTTAGTTTTCTTATTGCTGCTGCTGCTGCTATATAAGCTGTGCACAGTTTTGGGCGCGTTTAGTTGTAATTGAAATTGAGCTGAGTAATTAAGTTCAGTTGGTGGCGTTAAATGCATTTGCATATTTGCATAAGAGTTTAAATGCTAAATTATGCATGCACTCGCATATGGCGGCGCCTTTAATATACTGTTACAACAACAATGAGGACGTCGACGACGGCGACGACGCCACATGCTAACATTTCGACAGCGCGGCCGCGACGGCGTATGAGTAATAATAATAACAACGCACTTCGAGGGGGGAAAGTAAACTTTTGCTGGCTGTTGTTGTTGTCGGGGGATTTCCGATTGTTCAATTAACGCACACCCGACCAATTTGCCGTTTTACTTATTATTACTAAATAACACGTTGTCGTTGTGTTTGTTGTTGTTGTTTATAGTTTGACTTAATAATGAAATTATTTATTTAACAACTCGAGTCGAATGTGTTGTGCCACGCGCCATGTAGCACGTTGTCGGTTGCCACCAATACCAATGCGTTTGCCTCTCGCGTGCTCTCACTCACACAGAGAAAGCACAAATATACATATACACTCACACGCACACACACACTCGCACACCTTTGGGCAAAAGAGTGTGGCGTTGGACGCGTTCCTGGCGTATGTCCTGGCCGATGCCGTAATTTGCTGTGCACGTTAACAGCTGTAAGCAGCTAAACAATATGATTTTGGCCAATGCGATTGGGTGTCATTCACTTTGAGTCCTTCGTTCGTAACAATTTAGCACATTTAACGCTGAATTTGGTAATTTTTAGAATTTATTTTCAATGGCACGCAGCGTGCAGCGTGCAAACCGCGTTGATTTGTTCGCACCTTGACTATTCGTTACTAAACCCAACTCACAGCGAGAGTTGCCCACAGGCCGTGAGCGCAGCGCACACTCGCTGATTTCTCAGCCGTGTGTGTGGTGAATTGTCCTTTTGTTGGTGAGAGCCTGCGCCAGTCAACGACAACAGGCAACAGCTGTTGGCTGCCACTCTGGCGGCACTGTTCGCATTTGAAAGTGACCAAATTGTTGCGCCACCAAGTGACACTTGAATTGCCAATTACTTGCAATTGATTCACTTTATGAATAAATAAAACAATTGCAAGTGATTATTTCGACCGCATGTGTGAACAAATGCAAAAGTTTTGTTGTCTTTGTGTTTGCGCACGCTCAATAGGTCGCACTCTCGCTCTCTCCATCTCGTTGTTTCTCTCCTTCTAAGTGTGACTGCTGCTCAGCTGTCTGAGAGCGAATATATATGTGTGTGTGTTGTGTGTCTGTGTGTGTTACCGTTTTGGTATGGAAATCTGTTGCATGAGCGCAATTTGTTATCCTCTTTATCTCAGCTGAGTGTCGACCAAGTGTCAGTAGTGCTTCTCGCTACATAAATTACTCCATGGCTTCTTGAGCAATATCCATTTACAGAAACAGCAACAACAACATCAACAATAATCAAATTGAGCAAAGTAAAACAATCAGATGCCAATGTTATAACAAGGCTAAAGTAAAAGTATCACAAAAAAATATTTCTCAAGACTGCCAACCAAAAAACAAACACACGCACACACACATTGCTGAAGCAATAATAATAACAACAGCACTAAGCACTGCAAAGAAATAGACAAACACAAACAAACACACACACACACACTCACATGTGTGTGTCATAGAGACATCTAAAGATGACACTAGAGACTTTATGTGGCAAAGGATTTTCCGGATTTACGTGACTGTTGCTCAGCCAAAGACACTGTTGCTTTTACTGTTATTGTTATTATTATTTTATTATTGATGTTGTTGTTCTTGTCACTTCCACATTCCACACTTTCTTGTGTCTGATCAAAAATATTATCAAAATTTTAATGCATTTGATTAGTGAATAAATTAAAAAAATAAATTTAAATTAAAAAGAGATATTAAAATATTTCCGCATACAGTGCCATATGTACAGTCATGGGCATAAGTATTTTGACACCATTTAAAGTTAGTTCTACTCATAATTTGAACTTACTTCATGCTAAGTTTGGCATCATTCGAAATTTCATTGAATGATATAAAACTTTCCTTAACCCATTAGGTACCCATTAAAATTTTTTCAACTTTTTCCTCGGTCTCAAGCAAACTATTTTTTTCAAACAATTCTTACAGTGACTGCAAACATTTTTTCTTCAAAAATCTCTTCGCTAGTATTTTTTTATAATTTTTTTAAACTGCATAAAAGGAGGAAAAAGGGGTTAAAAACGTAATTTTTGGCAGTTTTCAAAAAAATTTAAAAAATACTAGATAATTACCATAACTACTATAAATACTTAGATTATTTTTCTTCTCCCTCCACTCCTTGCAACAATTATATCATTTTTGAATACACCCAGATTTAATTTAAATTGACTTCATTTAAAGGGGCATTTACACTAGTTGACAAGCTGGTCAATTTCATCTCAGTAGGCTGAAAATTTTGACGGCAACTTAATCCACTCTAGTGTAAACGGTGGTCAACTCTAAGCAAAAGTGTGTTGACTTGGTAAAAAGCACAGCCTACTAAGATGAAATTGACAAGCTTGTCAACTAGTGTAAAGGCACCATAACTATTCTTTTTTTTTCAGTTACAAATTAATGGGCATACAATTTGATTGTTCATTTGACATTCTTATTTTATAATAATACTTATTTAAACTCTTATAATAGCTTTTCTGTCTGTCGACTATTTTTAGTAGACGTAAAATAATAAAAAATTTAAGATAAACAAATAAATAAATAAATTTGGCTGATCAATGTTAATTGATTCTCTCTTTGTGACTAGTGCAGGATAAAATTGTAATACCACTATCTGCAGCATATTGAATATAATGCAGTGTACTTTTTAATTGAATATCTCAAGCTCAACCATTTATTAAAAAATTAATTCAGACTACAAACAACTCAACAACAGCACAAGGCCCACTTCCCGTTGTGCGTTATCAAAGCGATTCGAGTGGCACCGCAGGATGCCATAGAACTGTTTAAAGGCACCACCCACATTCCCATACCGTAGCCAGGGCCAAGAAGAATTCAGACGAATGTATGGCAAATACTCTGTGGGCATGCAGTATTTCAACCTGTTACCCGTCCTTGATTTCATTATGCTTCCTTTATTAAAAGCGCATTTTACGTATTTCATTCAATTGATTTGAAGCAGTTGGTAGCATTGCATGGCATGTAAAATGCAATCAATTGCATATTTCTGAAAAACGAAAATATTGAAAGGCGCTTAGGAAGGATTTCTCATTTTCAATGTCTACGGTACGAAATTTGGAAGCAGCTTTCTTAATATTTAAATTAACATGGGGCTTCTGCAAAAGCAGTTTTATATCCTATAAAATAAGTAAAAGGGATATTAAAGAGATGTTCAAATGTATTTAACATAGAAAAAGCCAATAGTCTTATTTTGTTATAAATCCAACCAAAAATCTTTTCTAAACTAAAGAGTTGAAACTACACTTTACTGTATATTTAGTTACTCTAAAATCAGTATTGTTTTACAAATAAATCCATTGACTTAAGTAATATGGCTATAGTCTATCTATTTCAGATTTAGTTATTACACACAAGTACAGGGTATCTACGAATTCCATACAATTCCCTGTTAAGTAGATGGCACTGCTATTAACTTCGAAAATATCAGAAAATATCTATTATGAATTATTTGGTAATTGATACTGTGGGAAATTCCAAATTGAATAGAGGAATTTCAAATTGTTAGTTTTGTTTGCTCATTTTGATTTCCACAGCAAAAAGTTTTCAACTCTTTCGGGCCTATTATAAATGAAAAATAAAGTACATTCGTTGAATGTAAAAACAAGCAGAAAAGACCTCGACATCCGTTACACTACTTACGCGGTATGAAATTCGTGCATACTTTATGGCGCTTGCGTGGCGTAAAAACTTAAAACAGCCTGAAATAGCTTTCTTTCAGATCTTGATGCGATTAAGTAGGACAGCAATACTAGTATATACAGGAAAGAAGAATGGAAAATTTGCTGACTGTCCGATCAGGTCGAGTTA
>JBAMBK010001118.1:0-25332 GCA_037043435.1 Drosophila suboccidentalis | reverse complement strand
TTGTAGCGTGATCAACACTAATATTCAACATACCCAACTAATGTAAGGGTATATCAAACCAAATATACAACAACCCATTTAGCGACACTTTGTTGCTAAGCATAACACAAGCCAAAGTACATTTGAAATATGATCGTCCACTTATGAGTGGCCTGACCGCGGCGCAGAATATGCAACGTCTGCATATTCGGCCGCATACCATTCCTTTGTCTTGCGTTATGTATATACTCAATGTATATGCCATAAGTGTATACATATATGCATACGATCACTACATGCTCCCGCTCTGCCGCTGTACTCAGCGACAGAGACATATATGTAAAACTCCAATGTTAGACTTAAGTATAATGAAACAGTTGAACGACAGACAGTCGATAAAATCCAATCAACGTCACCAGACGTTGATCACTGAAATAAACTCTAACACCAAAAACACTAAGTCTTTTGCCTTTATGGAACTCTCCTAATTACATGGCGACCGTGACATGGTCTGCAGTGTGTTCAAAAATGTTCAAAATAATGTGTAAAAAGTGACTTACAAGCTAAAAAAAAAAAGAAGTGACTTACAAGCTAAAAAAAAAAAAAAAAAAAACAAAAAGATTTAAATAACTCCTAATTATTTTATTTTATTTTATTTATTTAAAGCAAACATTGCTGCCAAAAGTTTAAAACAAATACAATATAGAATAGATATTACAATAATATAAGAATTTAAAAAGAACAGAAGGCCTAAATGAACTTACAAGTTTAGTCTAATAACGTCACCGACACGATGGGGGAGTTTTATTTGCCAGTCCGGCGAGCTATGCCCCTATTCACAGCCAAGGTCTGTCAGTGGCGTTATTAGAGCCTAATTCTGGATAGGAAAAGTGAAGAATTAAAGATAGAATTAATAAATAAGACTTAATTTAAACTTAAAATTAAATGGAGAGTAAGGATGAAAAATGCAACCCGATGGGGGAAGTTTATTAGCCGGTCCGGCAAGCTATGCCCCTGTTCACAGCTAGGGTTGGTTGCAAATTTCATAGGAAATAGAAAGTAGAAAAATATAGATGGTCAAGTTAAAAAACAGAAGTATTAAGATCAACAGAACAAAGAAGAATATGAATAAGAGTAGAATAGACAGAATTGAGGTGTAAGACACGAAGTTAGAGTTGGCCAGAGATGGACCGTAGGTGACAGAGAATACAAATTTTAATAGAAGACAGAGTGTGTTCCAAAGAGAACACATGAAAGAGAGAATTATAACACGTGCATAAAACACGAAAAGGATTGTGCAAAGCATAATCAGTGGTGCAAATAGGAAGAGATAATGGAAGAAAGTTTCTAGTTGGTCTACAAGGAATAGAGAAGTTAAGACGACTTAAAAGAAAAGAAGAATCAATGTTACCATTAATAAGATTATGTATAAATAATACACTAAGCATTTTTCTACGATCAGATAGTGAAGGAAGGTTTATAAGTAAAAGTCTACTGGAATAAGAAGGTAGGCGAAGATTGGGATCCCAATTTAAACTACGTAGAGCAAAGAGAAGAAATTGCTTCTGGATCGACTCAATACGGACCTCGTTGTTCCTATATTGAGGGGACCAAATACATGAGCAATATTCTAGAATAGGACGTACAAGGGATACATAAAGAAGTTTGGTAGTGAAAGGATCGTTAAATTCTTTCGACCAACGCTTTATGAATCCAAGCACGCCCTTGGCTACGTTAATGATAGAGGAAATATGAAGATTAAAGTTTAGTTTAGAATCGAATAGAACACCCAGATCTTTAACGGTGTATATACGTTGTAATGGAACATTATCAATCGTATAAGAACCAAGAAAGGGTTTTAAGCGACTAAAAGACATGAACATACACTTAGAACAGTTTAGAGGAAGATGATTAGCCAAGCACCAAAGTTGCATAGAATTTAGATCATTTTGAAGTAGATCAAGCTGAGCAGGATCGTTAAAAGACAGGATAAGTTTTACATCGTCCGCATACATTAGTATGCGAGAGTTTAATAAAATAGACGGAAGGTCGTTAATAAAAAGTGTAAAGAATAAGGGCCCCAGGTGACTACCTTGAGGAACACCAGAAGTTACAGAAACAGGTTTAGATATGGTAGATCTGAGTAGAACTTTCTGTGTTCTATTCTTTAAATAAGAAGAGATCCAGAAAAGTAAAGGAGAAGGAAATCCAATGCAACCAAGTTTAAAAAGTAAAAGATCATGATTCACTGAGTCAAATGCTTTACTGAAATCAGTATAAATGACATCAGTTTGCATTTTCCTCTGGAATGCATCATTAATAAGGCATGAAAATTCCAACAAGTTGGTCGTAGTAGACCGACTCTTGATAAATCCATGTTGAAAGGGGGAGATGACAGATTTACAGAAGTGTTGCAAATTTGCTGAGATAATTTTCTCAAAAAGCTTTGGAATAGCCGACAACTTTGCAATACCTCTGTAATTAGATACATCAGACTTACCACCTTTTTTGTGCAAGGGTATAATAAAAGATTCTTTCCAAACAGATGGAAATACCCCGGTGGTAATTGAAAGATTAAAGAGCTTAAGTAAAGGATAAAGTAAAGAAGAACTGCATTCTCTCAATACACAACTTGGGATATTATCAGGTCCAGGGGAGTAGGAAACTTTAATAGACCTAATAGCTGATAATAAGGAAGATTCGGAGATGAGGGGAGCAAAAATAATCGAAGATGAACTAATGTTATAGGGATATGAAGAATTAGTGGAAAGAATAGGGGAATAGGTGGATTGAAAAAATTTGGCAAATAGATCAGCAGCTGCTGAGTCATTACCTGCTTTTTCAGAACCAAGGAAAAAAGAAGAAGGAAGACGCGTTGATTTACGCTTAGAATTAACAAAAGAGTAAAATAATTTAGGGTTATATGAAAATTGACTTTTACAGCGGGAAATATAAGCAGAATAACATTGAGTGTTAAGAAGGAAGAAATTAGATTTAGCAATAGAGTATTTAGATAGATCAAGGCTGGAACCAGACATCTTAAACTTTTTAAAACATTTAGATTTAATATTTTTTAAGTTTGAGAGTCTGGGTGAAAACCATGGTGGTTTAGAAGAAGTAGATGGTCGATAAGAGTTGGGAATAGTTATGTCTAATAAGGAATTAAGTATTAAATAGAATGAGTTTAAAGCGCTATCAATGTCAGCTGCATTGTCAACCGAGGACCAATCAATTGCAGAAAGCAGTTGATTAAGATGAATATAATTACCTTTGCGAAAGCAGCGGTGGGGCGCAGAGGATATGGGTGTGGGTGTATTAATAGGTTTAGGTACAAAGAGAGAAATTACCGCCTGAGCCCATAGGCCCAGGACAGCAGCAGCAGATAACGCAAGGGCGAGAGGCAGACCGCCACTTGCTCCAACGTGGGAAATTAATGAGCGACGTTGGACAGGAAGAGGCTGCTCCTATCGAGCAAAGGGACGCACCTACTCTAGAAGAAGCTCTAGAGGTGTATCCCAACGCGGGACCACGCCCACTCACAATAGCTGAGTACCGGGCACGACAACAGAAGCCAAAGGTGGTAAAAAGAAAACGAAGCGGAAAGAGGATTAAACTCCTCCAACGAAGAAGACTAATCAAGGATCTGATGGAAACAACGACCACGCCCCAGGAGAAGGATGAACACCGCAACAATCTAAAAATCATCGAACAACAACTTCGCACTGGTGCGAAGTAACGCAATAAGGGCTGCAAATCTGCAAATGCCTAAATTGCCTTTAATTATAATTTCTAACTCAAGCCGATGCGCGAAAGCGCTACTTGAAAAATACTAAAACCTGTTAGGCTTTGTACTAATACATACGGTTGGACCATTAATTGTATACATAAAAATTGTCAGCCAACCGTATGCGCCCCTTAACACAATTTTCGCCCCTTTTACAAAAAAATTTAATTTAAAAAAAAAAATATGTTTTATTTTGCAACAATTGAACAGTTTGCAAATAATAAAAAAAAAATTGTAGAAACAAGAATTATAAAAGTAAAATGAAAACATTTTTTTTGAAAGGCCATTGATAGATTTCACTTAACCAATTTCCACTTGTTCTCAGAGTTAAACAATACAATATTTTTTTTTTTCCTGTTTTGTCAGAAAATTTTCCAATATGGGTTGGTTCGGCAGTGACGAAAGTCAAACAAAAGACAATACGGCCAACGTGGTCAATAATGTCAAAATCGTAGATCACACAGAAGATATACAATCTTTGTGGATCCTACTACTCATATTAACAATTGTGGCAGTTTGTCAATTTTTATTGACCATTTATGTCAAACACAATAAACTAATCAAAAAACGTTATATGAGTAGGGCCAACAACCTAAACAGAATATAGTAGGAATGATAGAGGTAATCATAATTTTGATGCGACAGCATCGCTAATTATTGTAAACAGTGACTTAAATTTGTTACTGCAATTTCTGTCAAAAGTTTCTTTTACCTTTTTAGCTTACATGGCTAAAATATTATGGAATGGAATATATTAGTAACAACTATAAATGACTTCAAAGATCAGTTTGATAAGTCATATAAATGCGTTAATAAAGACACGCCTATTAAAGTCGAAACACTAATATACCATATTCAAATATTAATAAAACAATATAATAATATAGTACAGGCGATAAATGAATATCAAGACAAACTCACAGAAGAACATTCCAAACAGTGTCGAAAATACATACAATCTTTAAATACAAGATTGAAAGCTATCGGTATTAGACAGAACATTGAAATAAATGTCCCTGAAGATTTAACTCTATTAGCTGATTTTAATGAAACCCAGCTTAACGATTTAGACGAGTCTAAACCACAAATAGACACAGATATCAGCAGTGAAACAGATACACTCGAAGAATTCAGCAACATGGCACAACAAGTAGCCTTGGATAGGGAATATGTGAAACAAGTTTCATCATCTATCCCTGAATTCGACGGTAAAAAACTATCACTCAACCGATTCCTAACAGCTCTACGCATAGTTGAGCGAACAAAAGGCGATCAAGAAAGCCTGGCTGTCGAAGTTATCAAGTCAAAGATAACTGGCCCAATCTTGTACAAAGTACAAGATGAAACTACAATATCTGCAATAATAACAAAACTAAAGGGTAACGTCAAGGGTGAATCACCCGATGTACTAAAAGCAAAGCTGTTCAATATTAAACAAAAAGGTAAAACAGCTTCCCAATATAATGTTGAAATCGACAACTTGCGAAAGCAACTCGAAGCAGCATATATTGATGACGGCCTAGACCCTGACAATGCAGAAAAATTCTCGACAAAAGAATCTATTTCCGCTATGACCAAAAATTGCGAACATGATAAACTTCGTATTATCTTGGAAGCAGGAAACTTCGTCACTTTCAATGACGTCATGGGTAAATATATCCATTGCAGCACTGAAATGACTGGAAGTGCCAGTACTGTGTTGTATCACAGAGGCAGAGGTAGAGGTAATAATTACCATTACACCCAAAGAGGTAGACCAAATGGTCGTGGTAACTATAACCAAAACTACCAACAGTATAATTCAAACAACAGAGGACCTTATAGAGGTAATGCCCGTGGTAATAACCGAGGACGGAATAATTCCAACCGAGGAAATAACCACAACAACGGCAACAACCAAGGTAATAACAATGTTCGAGTTACCCAGACTAACTCGGAAAACCAGCAAGCCCCTTAAGATATTCGCAAATCAATAACAAAGTACACACAGTTAATTTAAACCTCAGTATCTTTATTAAAGTCAAAAACGAAAAAACAGGCAAAGCACTTACGCTATTGCTAGATACTGGTGCAGACATATCACTATTAAAAGAAAATGTTGATATATTTGATAATATAAATTCAAATATATCAACCCAAATATCTGGAATTGGTGAAGGTTCAGTTCTTTCTAAAGGTTTAGTATTCATTGAATTATCTACAGGAAAGTATGTAATTCCACATGACTTTCATATAGTCGAACAAAATTTTCCAATACCTAGCGACGGCATTATTGGTATAGATTTCTTTAAAAAATATAATTGCCAATTAGATTTCACACAAGCATGTGATTCTCTAATACTTCGGCCAACTAATTTAAATTATCCAATAAAATTACCAATAATTCACACTTGCGATAATAACGCCACAATACTTCCAGCTCGTTCTGAAGTAGTCCGTCAAATCAATATTGTTTCACCAGAAAACAATATCTTCATCCCAAATCAAGAAATTGATAAAGGAATATTCATTGGAAACACTATTTCCAATAACCAACAAACATTTGTCCGAATTCTAAACACTACTAACTCCATTAAAATAGTAAACCTAAATAACATTAAAATAGAAAAGCTAAGTGACTACGAAGCAGTCAAAGAAATTAGCAAAGATCGCCAGGAAATGGTGATGAAAAAATTAGAAAAGAACTTTCCCCAATTATTTAAAGAACAACTTAAAGATCTCTGCACCAAGTATACTGACATATTCGGACTTGAAACCGAATCGATAACTACTAATAATTTTTATAAACAAGAATTGAGAGTTAAAGATACTGAGCCAGTGTACATTAAAAACTACAGAATTCCTCATACTCATAAAGAAGAAGTTAACAGACAAGTCGAAAAACTCATCTCGGATAAAATCGTAGAACCCTCTGTATCGGAATATAACAGCCCAATACTTCTCGTCCCCAAAAAGGGATTACCAGGATCCGATACCAAGAGATGGCGGTTAGTTATAGACTATCGTCAAATAAACAAAAAACTACTTTCAGACAAATTTCCATTACCAAGAATAGATGATATTCTCGATCAATTAGGAAGAGCTAAATATTTTTCATGTCTGGACTTAATGTCCGGTTTTCATCAAATAACAACTAAAAGAAGAGTCTAGAAACATTACGTCTTTTTCAACGAGCAATGGCTCTTATCGTTTCACACGATTACCATATGGACTAAAAATAGCGCCAAATTCTTTTCAAAGAATGATGACAATAGCATTTTCTGGTTTAGACCTTTCACAAGCATTCTTGTACATGGATGACTTAATCGTCATCGGTTGTTCCGAAAATCACATGATCAAAAATTTAACAAACGTTTTTGATTTGTGTAGAAAGCACAACCTCAAACTACATCCAGAAAAATGCACATTCTTCATGCATGAAGTGACTTTTCTAGGTCACAAATGTACTGATCAAGGTATTTTACCAGATGACAAAAAATACGATGTTATCGAAAAATACCCAGTCCCTACGGACGCTGATAGCGCCAGAAGATTCGTTGCCTTCTGCAACTACTACAGACGATTTATTAAAAACTTCGCCGACTATTCTCGGCACATAACTAGATTATGTAAAAAGAATGTTCCTTTCGAATGGACAATTGAATGCCAGAATGCATTCGATTATCTAATGAAACCTACCTTACTAAAATACCCAGATTTTAGCAAAGAATTTTGCATCATAACCGATGCCAGTAAATTAGCCTGTGGAGCAGTGTTAACTCAAACATATGGAGATAAACAATTGCCCGTGGCATATGCTTCTCGTTCATTTACAAAAGGAGAAAGCAATAAGAATACAACCGAACAGGAGTTGGCAGCAATACACTGGGCAATAACACATTTTCGACCATATATATATGGTCAACATTTTAAAATCAAAACAGATCATAGACCATTGACATATTTATTTTCAATGGTTAACCCAAGTTCAAAATTAACGAGAATGAGATTAGACTTAGAAGAGTATGACTTTACTGTAGAATATCTCAAGGGAAAAGACAATTTCGTTGCTGATGCATTATCACGCATCACAATAAAAGAATTAAAAAATATCACAGCTAATATACTAAAAGTCACTACAAGAAGTTCAAGTAGACAGAATAAAATCCTGCGCAGGAACAGAATCCGAATTGCAAAAGCAACCAGACACTTCGATGCCCAATATATATATTACGTCATTCGGAATGAAGATGTTAAAAAAGTAGTGACCTTGCATATAAACTTAGCCAAATGTTTCTTAAAACATGGGAAAAAGATTATTGCAAGAATTGATGTTGTTGATCTTTATACCAATGGAGTCTTTGATTTAGATCAATTTTTCCAAAGGCTTGAAACAGAAGCCGGTATACATAGTATCAAACAACTCAAAATGGCACCGTGCGAAGAAATCTTTGAATACGTGTTCAATAGATTGCTTCAAAGAAATGGGCAATAAAATATTAAAGAATCTAAGAGTAGCGCTACTCCAGCCGGTGACCACAATAAGAAATAATAAAGAAATCGAAGAAATACTGTCTACATTCCATGATAATCCAATTCAAGGAGGGCATACGGGAACAACAAAAACTATTGCAAAAATAAAACGCTATTATTATTGGAAAAATATGACGCGTGATATCACAAATTATGTGAAAAAATGCCCAAAATGCCAAAAATCAAAAGTGTCAACGCACACACGAACTCCTTTAACACTAACAGAGACACCACTAATGGCCTTTGACAGAGTAATAGTAGACACGATCGGTCCACTACCAAAATCAGAGCAAGGTAATGAATACGCAGTCACACTGATATGCGATTTAACAAAATACCTTGTTGCCATACCCATACCTAACAAAAGTGCAAAAACTGTAGCAAAAGCTATTTTTGAAGATTTTATTCTGAAATATGGTCCAATGAAGACGTTCATTACGGACATGGGAACAGAATATAAAAACTCAGTTATAGAAGATTTATGTAAATACCTCGGTATCAAAAACATAACTTCAACAGCACACCACCACCAGACCTTGGGTACAGTAGAGCGAAGCCATAGAACATTCAACGAATTCATTCGTTCCTATATATCAGTTGATAAAACTGACTGGGATATTTGGCTACAATATTTTGTTTATTGTTTTAATACAACACCATCCACAACGCACAACTACTGCCCATACGAACTTATTTTTAGCAAAAATCCAAACATTAATAAGGCATTTAATAGTGTTAATGAACACATTGAACCTTTATATAATGCAGAAGATTATGCTAAAGAATCAAAATATAGATTAGAAATAGCATATAAAAGAGCTAGAATAATGCTTGAACAGAACAAGCAAAAGAATAAATTAATATATGATAGGAAAGTAAAAAATATAGAATTAAACATAGGAAATAACGTACTATTAAGAAATGAAACAGGGCATCACTGCGGACGGCAGTCCGCGCTAGTGACGAAAGCAGCACGAAGGGTGCGAAGGCGACTAGCATATATACACAGGAAGAATGGAAAATTTGCTATGACTGTCCGATCAGGTCGAGTTATATACCGATCGAAAGGTATTAACTTAACTTACAATTGTTCATACTAAGACTTTTGGAAACTCACCTGGTTCGTGAGATAAACAGGTGTAAGTGGGAGGGGAAAAATTTAAATTATTGGAGCTAATGGGGCCGTTGGAGCCTTTTTGAATTTTCTTTGAATTTTTTACAATTCTCATTAAAAATACGCGTCGAATGACACCTCGATCATCGAAATCGGACAACTGGTTCGAAAGATAATTAATTTTGAAATTTTCAGGGGCCTTCCGAAAATGAGATGAAAAGTCAGTTTGTCTGTTTGTCTGTTTGTTTGTTTGGATCAAATCGTTGATTTAGCTTAAATGTTTGAATGAGGACTTGTTCCTGTTAAAAAATCTAGAAACGTTTGTTCAACGACTTTTTCGAAAAATCGCTAGTTTAGCGGGAAATCGCTAAAAACCGCCAAACTTAAAACCCCCATAGCATCCAAACGATAGAAGCCACAGATGTGATCTATATATCGTTGAAAAGGTATTTTAAAGGGCTCTTAGGCATACCTTCGAAGTTTTATTTTTAGGTAAATAGGTAAACAGCTACAGGTGAAATAAGGTATTTTTCTCCACATTTTGGCGGTTTTTGAGAAAACGCCGCTAACGATTTTTTTTAATTTTCAATATGTTGTAGTTTATAAAATTTCGCATTTTTTGATATATGAAACATAACTTATAGCCAAATGGTTTGGAAGATATAACCAGTTAACTGAAAATATACGTTTTCTTAGATTTTGAAGAGGACCCGTTTGTCTGTTTGGATAAAATCTTTCTTATAGCTAAGAAGTTTGAATGAGGACTTGTTCCCGCTCAAAAATCTAGAAATGTTTGTTCTACGACTTTTCCGAAAATTCGCTAGTTTATCGGGAAATCGCTAAAACCGCTAAAATTGACACCCTCATAGCATCCAAACGTTTATCTCGCGATACAGGTGATTTTTCAAAAGTCTTAGTATGCACATTGGTAAGTTAAGTTAATACCTTTCGATCGGTATATAACTCTACCTAATCGGACAGTCATAGCAAATTTTCGATTCTTCCTGTGTATATATGCTAGTCGCTTTCGCATCCTTCGTGCTGCTTTCGTCCCTAGCGCGGACTGCCGTCCGCAGTGATAAAGAGTATCCCTGCTTCAGAGATTGTTGTTGTTAAAGTGTTGACGGTTTGTGTTGTGACGGTGGTTTTGGTGGTGGTGGGGGTGTTTGCAGCTCCTTCACTGTCACCGTTGTTGATGATTATCATTTCATCAGTATCATACTCATCAAAAACAGGTTTCATTGTTGTTGTTGTTGTAGTCGATGATGCTGTTTCCGGTATGGCTGTCGTTGTTGTTAGTTTCGACACTTCTTCAACATTTATTATGGTTGTTTCAAACAATTTTGTGTTTTTGAACAGTTTAAATTGTAAAGTTAGTTCAATCGTCTCATTGTTCTGCAACATGAAGGGTATTATTTCACTGACAGTTTCATTATTACGAGGTAAAAGACTAGTGACGAAAACATTTTCACGCCCCAAAATTTCTGATATCCAATTTTGTGACGAATAATATTAAGTTTTACATATAAATTATTTTAACAAAATTTTGGCACTCGGCACATTGCGCTAAAATGTCTCAATTCTTCATACCAAATAAAACTCACTGTATTGCGCAGTGCCGAATGCAAACATTTTGTTAAAATAGTGTATATGTAAAACTTAATATTATTCGTCACAAAATTGGATATCAGAAATTTTGGGGCGTGAAAATGTTTTCGTCACTAGTCTTTTACCTCGTAAAGAAGTTTTTTTATGGGATATCAGAAATTTATGAATAAGACATCAGAACTTTTGAAATTGCAATATTTTTTAACAGTATAGCTTTGTCAACTTTGTTTATTGTTTGCACAAGCTAAGTCAAACTGTCTGGCAACACTGGTCCCCTTTACAAACACACATGCCCAGCGCAAAAGCTATCAGCACTCTTAAACTCTGGCTGCTATGACACTTTGCTGCTGCTGTCCTATTCCCATTCTAAGTAAAATGTATATATTCAGTTAACAGGTAATTTCCGCATTTCCGCATCAGCTAATAGGTAATATCTTGTGCAAACGAATTTTGACAGATATGTGTTATATGTCAAAAAACGCGGAATCAAACTGCCTATTGTAGCGTGATCAACACTAATATTCAACATACCCAACTAATGTAAGGGTATATCAAACCAAATATACAACAACCCATTTAGCGACACTTTGTTGCTAAGCATAACACAAGCCAAAGTACATTTGAAATATGATCGTCCACTTATGAGTGGCCTGACCGCGGCGCAGAATATGCAACGTCTGCATATTCGGCCGCATACCATTCCTTTGTCTTGCGTTATGTATATACTCAATGTATATGCCATAAGTGTATACATATATGCATACGATCACTACATGCTCCCGCTCTGCCGCTGTACTCAGCGACAGAGACATATATGTAAAACTCCAATGTTAGACTTAAGTATAATGAAACAGTTGAACGACAGACAGTCGATAAAATCCAATCAACGTCACCAGACGTTGATCACTGAAATAAACTCTAACACCAAAAACACTAAGTCTTTTGCCTTTATGGAACTCTCCTAATTACATGGCGACCGTGACATGGTCTGCAGTGTGTTCAAATGTTCAAAATAATGTGTAAAAAGTGACTTACAAGCTAAAAAAAAAAGTGACTTACAAGCTAAAAAAAAAAAAAAACAAAAAGATTTAAATAACTCCTAATTATTTTATTTTATTTTATTTATTTAAAGCAAACATTGCTGCCAAAAGTTTAAAACAAATACAATATAGAATAGATATTACAATAATATAAGAATTTAAAAAGAACAGAAAGCCTAAATGAACTTACAAGTTTAGTCTAATAACGTCACCGACACGATGGGGGAGTTTTATTTGCCAGTCCGGCGAGCTATGCCCCTATTCACAGCCAAGGTCTGTCAGTGGCGTTATTAGAGCCTAATTCTGGATAGGAAAAGTGAAGAATTAAAGATAGAATTAATAAATAAGACTTAATTTAAACTTAAAATTAAATGGAGAGTAAGGATGAAAAATGCAACCCGATGGGGGAAGTTTATTAGCCGGTCCGGCAAGCTATGCCCCTGTTCACAGCTAGGGTTGGTTGCAAATTTCATAGGAAATAGAAAGTAGAAAAATATAGAAGGTCAAGTGAAAAGACAGAAGTATTAAGATCAACAGAACAAAGAAGAATATGAATAAGAGTAGAATAGACAGAATTGAGGTGTAAGACACGAAGTTAGAGTTGGCCAGAGATGGACCGTAGGTGACAGAGAATACAAATTTTAATAGAAGACAGAGTGTGTTCCAAAGAGAACACATGAAAGAGAGAATTATAACACGTGCATAAAACACGAAAAGGATTGTGCAAAGCATAATCAGTGGTGCAAATAGGAAGAGATAATGGAAGAAAGTTTCTAGTTGGTCTACAAGGAATAGAGAAGTTAAGACGACTTAAAAGAAAAGAAGAATCAATGTTACCATTAATAAGATTATGTATAAATAATACACTAAGCATTTTTCTACGATCAGATAGTGAAGGAAGGTTTATAAGTAAAAGTCTACTGGAATAAGAAGGTAGGCGAAGATTGGGATCCCAATTTAAACTACGTAGAGCAAAGAGAAGAAATTGCTTCTGGATCGACTCAATACGGACCTCGTTGTTCCTATATTGAGGGGACCAAATACATGAGCAATATTCTAGAATAGGACGTACAAGGGATACATAAAGGAGTTTGGTAGTGAAAGGATCGTTAAATTCTTTCGACCAACGCTTTATGAATCCAAGCACGCCCTTGGCTACGTTAATGATAGAGGAAATATGAAGATTAAAGTTTAGTTTAGAATCGAATAGAACACCCAGATCTTTAACGGTGTATATACGTTGTAATGGAACATTATCAATCGTATAAGAACCAAGAAAGGGTTTTAAGCGACTAAAAGACATGAACATACACTTAGAACAGTTTAGAGGAAGATGATTAGCCAAGCACCAAAGTTGCATAGAATTTAGATCATTTTGAAGTAGATCAAGCTGAGCAGGATCGTTAAAAGACAGGATAAGTTTTACATCGTCCGCATACATTAGTATGCGAGAGTTTAATAAAATAGACGGAAGGTCGTTAATAAAAAGTGTAAAGAATAAGGGCCCCAGGTGACTACCTTGAGGAACACCAGAAGTTACAGAAACAGGTTTAGATATGGTAGATCTGAGTAGAACTTTCTGTGTTCTATTCTTTAAATAAGAAGAGATCCAGAAAAGTAAAGGAGAAGGAAATCCAATGCAACCAAGTTTAAAAAGTAAAAGATCATGATTCACTGAGTCAAATGCTTTACTGAAATCAGTATAAATGACATCAGTTTGCATTTTCCTCTGGAATGCATCATTAATAAGGCATGAAAATTCCAACAAGTTGGTCGTAGTAGACCGACTCTTGATAAATCCATGTTGAAAGGGGGAGATGACAGATTTACAGAGGTGTTGCAAATTTGCTGAGATAATTTTCTCAAAAAGCTTTGGAATAGCCGACAACTTTGCAATACCTCTGTAATTAGATACATCAGACTTACCACCTTTTTTGTGCAAGGGTATAATAAAAGATTCTTTCCAAACAGATGGAAATACCCCGGTGGTAATTGAAAGATTAAAGAGCTTAAGTAAAGGATAAAGTAAAGAAGAACTGCATTCTCTCAATACACAACTTGGGATATTATCAGGTCCAGGGGAGTAGGAAACTTTAATAGACCTAATAGCTGATAATAAGGAAGATTCGGAGATGAGGGGAGCAAAAATAATCGAAGATGAACTAATGTTATAGGGATATGAAGAATTAGTGGAAAGAATAGGGGAATAGGTGGATTGAAAAAATTTGGCAAATAGATCAGCAGCAGCTGAGTCATTACCTGCTTTTTCAGAACCAAGGAAAAAAGAAGAAGGAAGACGCGTTGATTTACGCTTAGAATTAACAAAAGAGTAAAATAATTTAGGGTTATATGAAAATTGACTTTTACAGCGGGAAATATAAGCAGAATAACATTGAGTGTTAAGAAGGAAGAAATTAGATTTAGCAATAGAGTATTTAGATAGATCAAGGCTGGAACCAGACATCTTAAACTTTTTAAAACATTTAGATTTAATATTTTTTAAGTTTGAGAGTCTGGGTGAAAACCATGGTGGTTTAGAAGAAGTAGATGGTCGATAAGAGTTGGGAATAGTTATGTCTAATAAGGAATTAAGTATTAAATAGAATGAGTTTAAAGCGCTATCAATGTCAGCTGCATTGTCAACCGAGGACCAATCAATTGCAGAAAGCAGTTGATTAAGATGAATATAATTACCTTTGCGAAAGCAACGGTGGGGCGCAGAGGATATGGGTGCGGGTGTATTAAAGAACTTCTGATAATAAGATGATAATAAAATTGATTGATTGATGTATGCTTTTGAATTTGTGTGGACTACATAAGAGAAATGAATAACAAATAAAAAAAAAAGCAACATATACATAAAAAAAAGTTACACAACTAATTACACAAATAATTACAACTAAAAAGAACAACGAAGCAGACGATGACCAGAGCCTGTGCGATGACCAGCACCGGCACCGCCTGAGCCCATAGGCCCAGGACAGCAGCAGCAGATAACGCAAGGGCGAGAGGCAGACCGCCACTTGCTCCAACGTGGGAAATTAATGAGCGACGTTGGACAGGAAGAGGCTGCTCCTATCGAGCAAAGGGACGCACCTACTCTAGAAGAAGCTCTAGAGGTGTATCCCAACGCGGGACCACGCCCACTCACAATAGCTGAGTACCGGGCACGACAACAGAAGCCAAAGGTGGTAAAAAGAAAACGAAGCGGAAAGAGGATTAAACTCCTCCAACGAAGAAGACTAATCAAGGATCTGATGGAAACAACGACCACGCCCCAGGAGAAGGATGAACACCGCAACAATCTAAAAATCATCGAACAACAACTTCGCACTGGTGCGAAGTAACGCAATAAGGGCTGCAAATCTGCAAATGCCTAAATTGCCTTTAATTATAATTTCTAACTCAAGCCGATGCGCGAAAGCGCTACTTGAAAAATACTAAAACCTGTTAGGCTTTGTACTAATACATACGGTTGGACCATTAATTGTATACATAAAAATTGTCAGCCAACCGTATGCGCCCCTTAACACAATTTTCGTCCCTTTTACAAAAAAAAATTTAATTAAAAAAAAAATATTTTTTTTTGCAACAATTGAACAGTTTGCAAATAATTAAAAAAAAATTGTAGAAACAAGAATTATAAAAGTAAAATGAAAACATTTTTTTTGAAAGGCCATTGATAGATTTCACTTAACCAATTTCCACTTGTTCTCAGAGTTAAACAATACAATATTTTTCTTTTTTTCCTGTTTTGTCAGAAAATTTTCCAATATGGGTTGGTTCGGCAGTGACGAAAGTCAAACAAAAGACAATACGGCCAACGTGGTCAATAATGTCAAAATCGTAGATCACACAGAAGATATACAATCTTTGTGGATCCTACTACTCATATTAACAATTGTGTCAGTTTGTCAATTTTTATTGACCATTTATGTCAAACACAATAAACTAATCAAAAAACGTTATATGAGTAGGGCCAACAACCTAAACAGAATATAGTAGGAATGATAGAGGTAATCATAATTTTGATGCGACAGCATCGCTAATTATTGTAAACAGTGACTTAAATTTGTTACTGCAATTTCTGTCAAAAGTTTCTTTTACCTTTTTAGCTTACATGGCTAAAATATTATGGAATGGAATATATTAGTAACAACTATAAATGACTTCAAAGATCAGTTTGATAAGTCATATAAATGCGTTAATAAAGACACGCCTATTAAAGTCGAAACACTAATATACCATATTCAAATATTAATAAAACAATATAATAATATAGTACAGGCGATAAATGAATATCAAGACAAACTCACAGAAGAACATTCCAAACAGTGTCTAAAATACATACAATCTTTAAATACAAGATTGAAAGCTATCGGTATTAGACAGAACATTGAAATAAATGTCCCTGAAGATTTAACTCTATTGGCTGATTTTAATGAAACCCAGCTTAACGATTTAGACGAGTCTAAACCACAAATAGACACAGATATCAGCAGTGAAACAGATACACTCGAAGAATTCAGCAACATGGAACAACAAGTAGCCTTGGATAGGGAATATGTGAAACAAGTTTCATCATCTATCCCTGAATTCGACGGTAAAAAACTATCACTCAACCGATTCCTAACAGCTCTACGCATAGTTGAGCGAACAAAAGGCGATCAAGAAAGCCTGGCTGTCGAAGTTATCAAGTCAAAGATAACTGGCCCAATCTTGTACAAAGTACAAGATGAAACTACAATATCTGCAATAATAACAAAACTAAAGGGTAACGTCAAGGGTGAATCACCCGATGTACTAAAAGCAAAGCTGTTCAATATTAAACAAAAAGGTAAAACAGCTTCCCAATATAATGTTGAAATCGACAACTTGCGAAAGCAACTCGAAGCAGCATATATTGATGACGGCCTAGACCCTGACAATGCAGAAAAATTCTCGACAAAAGAATCTATTTCCGCTATGACCAAAAATTGCGAACATGATAAACTTCGTATTATCTTGGAAGCAGGAAACTTCGTCACTTTCAATGACGTCATGGGTAAATATATCCATTGCAGCACTGAAATGACTGGAAGTGCCAGTACTGTGTTGTATCACAGAGGCAGAGGTAGAGGTAATAATTACCATTACACCCAAAGAGGTAGACCAAATGGTCGTGGTAACTATAACCAAAACTACCAACAGTATAATTCAAACAACAGAGGACCTTATAGAGGTAATGCCCGTGGTAATAACCGAGGACGGAATAATTCCAACCGAGGAAATAACCACAACAACGGCAACAACCAAGGTAATAACAATGTTCGAGTTACCCAGACTGAACTCGGAAAACCAGCAAGCCCCTTAAGATATTCGCAAATCAATAACAAAGTACACACAGTTAATTTAAACCTCAGTATCTTTATTAAAGTCAAAAACGAAAAAACAGGCAAAGCAATTACGCTATTGCTAGATACTGGTGCCGACATATCACTATTAAAAGAAAATGTTGATATATTTGATAATATAAATTCAAATATATCAACCCAAATATCTGGAATTGGTGAAGGTTCAGTTCTTTCTAAAGGTTTAGTATTCATTGAATTATCTACAGGAAAGTATGTAATTCCACATGACTTTCATATAGTCGAACAAGATTTTCCAACACCTAGCGACGGCATTATTGGTATAGATTTCTTTAAAAAATATAATTGCCAATTAGATTTCACACAAGCATGTGATTCTCTAATACTTCGGCCAACTAATTTAAATTATCCAATAAAATTACCAATAATTCACACTTGCGATAATAACGCCACAATACTTCCAGCTCGTTCTGAAGTAGTCCGTCAAATCAATATTGTTTCACCAGAAAACAATATCTTCATCCCAAATCAAGAAATTGATAAAGGAATATTCATTGGAAACACTATTTCCAATAACCAACAAACATTTGTCCGAATTCTAAACACTACTAACTCCATTAAAATAGTAAACCTAAACAACATTAAAATAGAAAAGCTAAGTGACTACGAAGCAGTCAAAGAAATTAGCAAAGATCGCCAGGAAATGGTGATGAAAAAAATTAGAAAAGAACTTTCCCCAATTATTTAAAGAACAACTTAAAGATCTCTGCACCAAGTATACTGACATATTCGGACTTGAAACCGAATCGATAACTACTAATAATTTTTATAAACAAGAATTGAGAGTTAAAGATACTGAGCCAGTGTACATTAAAAACTACAGAATTCCTCATACTCATAAAGAAGAAGTTAACAGACAAGTCGAAAAACTCATCTCGGATAAAATCGTAGAACCCTCTGTATCGGAATATAACAGCCCAATACTTCTCGTCCCCAAAAAGGGATTACCAGGATCCGATACCAAGAGATGGCGGTTAGTTATAGACTATCGTCAAATAAACAAAAAATTACTTTCAGACAAATTTCCATTACCAAGAATAGATGATATTCTCGATCAATTAGGAAGAGCTAAATATTTTTCATGTCTGGACTTAATGTCCGGTTTTCATCAAATACAACTAAAAGAAGAGTCTGGAAACATTACGTCTTTTTCAACGAGCAATGGCTCTTATCGTTTCACACGATTACCATATGGACTAAAAATAGCGCCAAATTCTTTTCAAAGAATGATGACAATAGCATTTTCTGGTTTAGACCCTTCACAAGCATTCTTGTACATGGATGACTTAATCGTCATCGGTTGTTCCGAAAGTCACATGATCAAAAATTTAACAAACGTTTTTGATTTGTGTAGAAAGCACAACCTCAAACTACATCCAGAAAAATGCACATTCTTCATGCATGAAGTGACTTTTCTAGGTCACAAATGTACTGATCAAGGTATTTTACCAGATGACAAAAAATACGATGTCATTGAAAAATACCCAGTCCCTACGGACGCTGATAGCGCCAGAAGATTCGTTGCCTTCTGCAACTACTACAGACGATTTATTAAAAACTTCGCCGACTATTCTCGGCACATAACTAGATTATGTAAAAAGAATGTTCCTTTCGAATGGACAATTGAATGCCAGAATGCATTCGATTATCTAATGAAACCTACCTTACTAAAATACCCAGATTTTAGCAAAGAATTTTGCATCATAACCGATGCCAGTAAATTAGCCTGTGGAGCAGTGTTAACTCAAACATATGGAGATAAACAATTGCCCGTGGCATATGCTTCTCGTTCATTTACAAAAGGAGAAAGCAATAAGAATACAACCGAACAGGAGTTGGCAGCAATACACTGGGCAATAACACATTTTCGACCATATATATATGGTCAACATTTCAAGATCAAAACAGATCATAGACCATTGACATATTTATTTTCAATGGTTAACCCAAGTTCAAAATTAACGAGAATGAGATTAGACTTAGAAGAGTATGATTTTACTGTAGAATATCTCAAGGGAAAAGACAATTTCGTTGCTGATGCATTATCACGCATCACAATAAAAGAATTAAAAAATATCACAGCTAATATACTAAAAGTCACTACAAGAAGTTCAAGTAGACAGAAAAAATCCTGCGCAGGAACAGAATCCGAATTGCAAAAGCAACCGGACACTTCGATGCCCAATATATATAACGTCATTCGTAATGAAGATGTTAAAAAAGTAGTGACCTTGCATATAAACTTAGCCAAATGTTTCTTAAAACATGGGAAAAAGATTATTGCAAGAATTGATGTTGTTGATCTTTATACCAATGGAGTCTTTGATTTAGATCAATTTTTCCAAAGGCTTGAAAAAGTAGCCGGTATATATAGTATCAAACAACTCAAAATGGCACCGTGCGAAGAAATCTTTGAATACGTTTCAATAGATTGCTTCAAAGAAATGGGCAATAAAATATTAAAGAATCTAAGAGTAGCGCTACTCCAGCCGGTGACCACAATAAGAAATAATAAAGAAATCGAAGAAATACTGTCTACATTCCATGATAATCCAATTCAAGGAGGGCATACGGGAACAACAAAAACTATTGCAAAAATAAAACGCTATTATTATTGGAAAAATATGACGCGTGATATCACAAATTATGTGAAAAAATGCCCAAAATGCCAAAAATCAAAAGTGTCAACGCACACACGAACTCCTTTAACACTAACAGAGACACCACTAATGGCCTTTGACAGAGTAATAGTAGACACGATCGGTCCACTACCAAAATCAGAGCAAGGTAATGAATACGCAGTCACACTGATATGCGATTTAACAAAATACCTTGTTGCCATACCCATACCTAACAAAAGTGCAAAAACTGTAGCAAAAGCTATTTTTGAAGATTTTATTCTGAAATATGGTCCAATGAAGACGTTCATTACGGACATGGGAACAGAATATAAAAACTCAGTTATAGAAGATTTATGTAAATACCTCGGTATCAAAAACATAACTTCAACAGCACACCACACCAGACCTTGGGTACAGTAGAGCGAAGCCATAGAACATTCAACGAATTCATTCGTTCCTATATATCAGTTGATAAAACTGACTGGGATATTTGGCTACAATATTTTGTTTATTGTTTTAATACAACACCATCCACAACGCACAACTACTGCCCATACGAACTTATTTTTAGCAAAAATCCAAACATTAATAAGGCATTTAATAGTGTTAATGAACACATTGAACCTTTATATAATGCAGAAGATTATGCTAAAGAATCAAAATATAGATTAGAAATAGCATATAAAAGAGCTAGAATAATGCTTGAACAGAACAAGCAAAAGAATAAATTAATATATGATAGGAAAGTAAAAAATATAGAATTAAACATAGGAAATAACGTACTATTAAGAAATGAAACAGGGCATAAGCTAGATCCGGTATATATAGGACCATTTAAGGTCATTGGAATAGAACCTAACGATAACATAGTTATAAAGAATAATAAGAATAAAAAACAAACAGTACATAAGGATAGGTTAATATTGTTTAACGAATAGAACAAAAAGAATGGTTGGCCACCATATATATATATATATCTAAAAAAAAAAAAAAAATGTTTCCACATTAAAATTCACTTATTCATATTTTATATTCATTATATATTACCATAATCAACAAACTTTTCAACTGTAATTTAAAAAAAAAAAAAAAAAAATTTTATAAAAAAAAAAATAAATACTAATTTTTACATTTATTAATCAATAACAATAATTCACATCCCAACTTACAAATTTATCTTACATATACTTATAATTTTTAAATAACTACATATAGAATATTACGTTATTCTTTCAAAAAGGGAGGTGTAGCGTGATCAACACTAATATTCAACATACCCAACTAATGTAAGGGTATATCAAACCAAATATACAATAACCCATTTAGCGACACTTTGTTGCTAAGCATAACACAAGCCAAAGTACATTTGAAATATGATCGTCCACTTATGAGTGGCCTGACCGCGGCGCAGAATATGCAACGTCTGCATATTCGGCCGCATACCATTCCTTTGTCTTGCGTTATGTATATACTCAATGTATATGCCATAAGTGTATACATATATGCATATGATCACTACATGCTCCCGCTCTGCCGCTGTACTCAGCGACAGAGACATATATGTAAAACTCCAATGTTAGACTTAAGTATAATGAAACAGTTGAACGACACACAGTCGATAGAATCCAATCAACGTCACCAGACGTTGATCAATCAAATAAACTTTAAATAACTAAAACACCAAGTCTTTTGTGCCTCTATGAAATTCTACTAATTACAACACACACACACACACACACACACACACACACACACACACACACACACACACACACACACACACACACACACACACACACACACACACACACACACACACACACACACACACACACACACACACACACACACACACACACACACTTCGAAGTTTTCGTTTACTTCAGTGATAGTCTTTTTAATAATATTTTCCGCGGAATCTATCACTGAAGTCTGTTTTTTGATTAGGTCGTCTAAATTATGCTGATTATCTAATAGACTGATCATATTTTCTTCAATTTGTTTTCTATCGCCTGCATCCATTATACCGAACAATATATGATATTGTAAGATGTTATGGAATAAATCTTCTTTATTCATTTATTTTCTCTTACTTCTAAAATTAACAATATTCAATTGAGTTCTGTACTCTTCGTGAGTTGCTTAAGAATGAGAGTGATTAATCTAAAGTTATCGATATCATCGAAAGGGTTTATCGAGTCGACGAGGTTGCCACACCACGTTTTATTTTGGTGGACTCACTTCGCGCCCGCTTCGAGTTTTTATAACAGGATGCTGTTTGTTGCCGTTAGCTGCAGGTGAAGGTGATAAAGTAGGCGAGGGTGTTATTGAATCGTCGGCTTCTATGTGGGCTGCCTTCACTCGGTCGATGGTGACAGTGTTTTGCTTGCCATTGATATCGATGACAAAGTTTTTATCGTTGCGGCTGACGACTAGATAAGGTCCATCATAAGGTGCCTTGAGCGGCGCTTTGACTGTGTCGTCGCGCAGGAAGATGTGTGTACATGTTTTGAGATCCTTTTGAATGAATACTTTGGCTGTGTCATGGTGTGACGTGTTTACAGGCTTTAGCTGGGACATAGTTGAACGTAATTGTTTGACAAATTCGCTCTCTATGTAATTGTCGGCTTGGTCGTCGAAAAATTCGCCTGGGAGCTTGAGTGTTGTACCGTATACCATTTCGGCTGGCGAGGCGTTGAGATCTTCCTTAAATGTTGAACGCAGGCCGAGTAGTACGATAGGAAGGCTGTCGATCCAATTGGAATCAGTGTGACATTTGATGGCACTCTTCAGTGTTCTATGCATTCTTTCGATTATGCCGTTGGCTTGCGGGTGATATGCCGTTGTTCGCAAATGCTTGGAGCCAGTCAGCTGCGTGACTGATCGATTGTCTTCCTTGATCAGTGGTTATAGCGTGCGGCATGCCGTAGTGTGCAATCAACCATGCAAAAGTGCTCTGGCTACCGTCTCGTAGGAAAATGCGGAAACTGTAGGAAAAGCAGTAAAACAAAAGCAAAGCACACACAAAGAAAGAAAAAGAACGAAAAAAATGGAGTAGTCTGCTATAGGAATTGCGGCGGGCCATCGTGAATACCGGTCGATGCACGTTAGGCAGTACCTGAAGTTGTTGGAAAGTGGCAAAGGTCCGATGAGATCGATGTTTATGTGCTCGAATCGCTTGTCGGGAAGATCGAACTTCTGAAGCGCTGCTTTGTTGTGTCTGCTGACTTTGGCTTGCTGGCAGCTGATGCAGTTGTTTACCATCTGAGCAATGTCTCTTTTCATGTCCTTCCAGACAAAGCGTTCGGTGATGAGCTTCACTGTAGCGCGCTTTCCTGGGTGCGATAAGCTGTGGATAGAGTTGAAGACTTGCTTGCGGTAACCGTGTGTGACATATGGACGTATACGTCTTGAGGATATGTCGCAGTATAAGGACGTCTCTGAATCGCCGAGCTGAATCTGTTTTAGCTGTAAAGAAGAATTTTTCATTAGTTCCGTCAATTCTGCGTCCGATTGTTGGCTGAGAGCAAGCTTTTCAAAATCTATCTGGTCATCGTTAAAAATTGCTTCAACTCTCGATAGTGTGTCTGCAACTATGTTGCTTTGTTGAAAAGCGTGTACGTAGTGTTCGTCTGCGTTTTGCGATGCGATGCAAATGTCGTCTATGTAGACTATGACGTTGTCCATATCTCGAAAGATGTGGTCCATGAAGCGCTGAAACCACTAAGCAAACAATACTTAGAGGCGTCATACAAGCATTTTTGAGGTATCATATTTTTTGTATAGCGTGCAACCCCAGAGCGTTCGGCAAAAGCCGAACGCTTTTTGCAGTGAGACCCCAGAGCGCGAAGCTCAGCTGTGAGAGAGCGCACACGAAAAATGTTCAGTCTTGGATAGGCACCAGAACGATGAGCACGCTCTGTGTCGCTCTCTCTGTCATTATCGTTTCTGTGTATATGTGTGTATGAACATGCGCACGCTTCTTAGTGTGCGTGAATGTAAACACAAACAACAGCGCTTATGCAATGCGGGTTCGATCACTCGATACCCTGTTAAATACAAACATGTTTATTTTATTTTCTTTGCTTTTTATTGTTTTTATTTTTTGCAGCGTATTTATTAATAATTAATATGATTATTATTATGTACGTGAATTGTTTCATTATTAATAATGAAAATTATTATAATTATTTAAAAATAATATAAATAATAAGTATAAAAATATAAACAAATAATATAAATATAATATAAATTAATCATTAAAAATAAAAAAATGTACAGAACGCCGCTCGAATTTGCTCCCGATTATAATATGCAATATGTACATGTAAATCGGTATCCAGGGAACACCACGGGGAGGCCATTGCAACAGCAATGGGGTCATAAAAGAATGACCTTCGAGTCGACTTGAGATGATTAAATGCTTCTTATTTTTATTTTATGCTTTATATTTAATCATCTCCATGTACCCCAAAAATAAGACCCTACCTACACATACCTATCAATTTAATAACTACCCCCAAATTGGCGGACAGACGGACTTGGCTATTTCGACTCTGTTGCCTATTGCGCTTTATATATTTATTTAAGACTTTAAAATTTCTAAATTCCTTATATTTTCCTGCTGATCGGATGCACCACATAATTTTTCCGTGAGCCGTATACTATTTTTTCTAAGCAGGACGAGCAGAAAATAATTCAGTATATGTTTCCGATGCTCACTGCAGCTATGGGTTTCGGAAAACCACTCTTCATAATTTGTTTCGCTTTTAGTCTGCGAAATGCACTCATTAAAAATCTTTTCTTTTACATTTCGAGCAGGGGGGAACTTTTGAAAGAACTTGTGAAAGACATTATAATGCAGCTTTATAAGATTAAAAAAATCGTCTTGCGGAGGTTTTAGTTTTAAGCTGTTATTTAAATTTTTAAAATTTTTATTAAATATGAAAAATTCGGACTGCTCAAAGTTTGAAATTTCATCTTTTAATAGATCATTACATGTTTCACATTTAAATTTTTGTTGCGATTTATAAAGCACAAATCCTGTGAAATATCGCAATGCATTTTCATTAGCAATACTCATGGTAGTGGGTGGTGTTTCATCAGCCTCGGATACTTCCATATCATCTTCATGAGTTTTAAAGCTAATATTTAAATCTTCATGATACACCTGTTCTAGGTCATTCTCTTCAATTGCCGGTTCTTGCTTTGCTTCTTCTAATCATATTAATAAGCATGTCTTCATCTGGCTCGCAATTTCCGG
>JBAMBK010001116.1:0-18472 GCA_037043435.1 Drosophila suboccidentalis | reverse complement strand
AACAAACGTTTCTAATTTTTTGATTGGGAACAAGTCCTCATTCACCGATTTAAGATATTTCAACGCTTTCATACAAACAGACAAACTGACTTTTCATCTCATTTTCGGAAAGCCCCTAAAAATTTCAAAATTAATTATTTTTTGAACCAGTAATCGGATTTCGATGATCGAGGTGTCATTCGACGCGTATTTTTTATAAGAATAGTAAAAAATTTAAAAACAATTCATAAAGGCTCCAACGGCCCCATTAGCTCCAATAATTTAAATTTTTCCCCTCCCACTTACACCTGTTTATCTCACGAATCAGGTGAGTTTCCAAAAGTCTTAGTATGCACATTTGTAAGTTAAGTTAATACCTTTCGATCGGTATATAAATCGACCTGATCGGACAGTCATAGCAAATTTTCCATTCTTCCTGTGTATATATGCTAGTCGCCTTCGCACCCTTCGTGCTGCTTTCGTCACTAGCGCGGACTGCCGTCCGCAGTGATGTGACTCCCAAATATTTCACTTTACTAGCCGGATGCAATTATCATCCAGCCACAAGATAATCTCAGCTACACCGAGATTCTTCGACTTGTCACCAGACGCGAAAACGAGAAGCTAAAAGAGGTTGGTGACAACGTGTCCAAAATTCGGAAGACACTGAAAGGAGAGCTACTGCTTGAGCTAAACGGTGCGAGTAAGGAAAACACGGCTAAGCTTTCAGACGACATCCGCAATGTTCTTGGCCTCAAATCGGGCATTCGGACGGTCACGCAAGAGACGTGCTTAGAGATTAGAGATCTCGACAGCCTTGCTACTAAGGAGGACATTGTAGCCGCAATTGCAGCTGAGACCGATGTGCCAAGTGTGGACATTGGTTCAGTTAAAAGCCTGAGGGAATCCTTTGCTGGCACTCAAATTGCAATCGTTTGTCTGACTCCAGCGTTGGCGAAAGCTCTGCTCCAAGTGGGCAAACTCAAAATCGGATGGACTAGATGCCGGGTCCGCGAGCGTACAACACAAAGACGATGCTACAGATGTTTAGAGTTTGGCCACCTGGCAACCAGGTGCACGAGCGTCGTAGATCGCACTGGACTTTGCCTAAGGTGTGGAGCAAATGGTCACAAAGCGGCTAGCTGCAAGAGTGAGCCGAAATGTTTTCTCTGTGTGGATAACAAGCGCCAGGACTGCAACCATTTTGCCGGCAGCAAAAGATGCCCACTTTCGAACAGTGGCGTCAACAAACCTGCCCATTTATGAAGATGCTACAGCTGAACTTAAATCACTGTGCCGCTGCTCAAGATCTGCTGAGCCAAACTGTTAGAGAAGCGCGTATACAAGTTGCCGTCCTTAGTGAGCCCTATGTGGTAACTTCATCATTTTCTGGCGATAGTATTTTTATCCGACGAAAATATAAACACGTCCGATATCTTTTGCATGCCTTTATTTAATAATTCTTTTAATATTCACTTAGCCTAATGCTGCGCGTTGCTACGTCGGTGAAGCCGGCGGCAGCGCAGCGGCGTACATAAAGTATATATGTATTAAGAGCTTAACATTAAGGTTTTTCGATATATGTCTCTGTCGCTGAGTACAGCGGCAGAGCGGGAGCATGCAGCGATCGTATACATATATGCCTGCAGTTAAAGCATATACATTGTACATATACATAACACAAGACAAAGGAATGGTATGCGGTGGAATATGCAGACGTTGCATATCCCACGCTATGGTCAGGCCACTTATAAGTGGACGATCATATTTCAATTGTACTTTGGGTTGTGTTAGGTTTAGCAACAAAGTGTCGCTAAATAGGTTGTTGTATATCTGAATTGAAATACCCTTACAATTGTTGGGTATGGTTGAAATTAGTATTGATCATGCTACACCTCCCTTTTTTAAAAAATAACGTAATATTCCATATGTAGTTATTTAAAAATTATTATTATTTAGAGAGAAATTTTGTGAATTAAATCTAAATTATACTGAGTAATGAATAGTAATAATAGGTAAATTTTAAAAGTTTTTTTTTGTTTTTTTTTTCTTTTTTTTTCATAATTGAACAGTTGTAATTGAATAATTAGTTGAATAATTAAAATTATTAATATAAAATTATATAAAAATATTTTCTTTTTTTTTTTCGTTTTTTATATGGTGGCCAACCATTTTTTTTTTCTATTCGTTAAACAATATTAACCTATTCTTATGTACTTTTTGTTTTTTATTCTTACTATCTTTAATGTAAATGTTATCGTTATTTTCTATTTTTTCTACTATATATGGTCCTAAATATACTGGGTCTAATTTGTGACCTGCTTCATTTCTTAGCAATACTTTATCTCCTATTTGTAATTCAAAATTTTTTGTTTTCATATCGTATGCTAATTTCCTATAAGCCTTGGCTTTTTCTAACATAATTCTAGCTCGTTTGTATGCTATTTCTAATCTAAACTTTATTTCCTTAGAATAATCGTCTATATTATATATCGGTTCTATTCTATCTATTTTGTTAAAATCTATGAACTGTCTTGGTAGTCTTCCAAATACTAGCTCGTATGGACAATATTCATGCATAACCGAGGGTGTCGTGTTGAAACAATAAGTGAAATATTGTATCCAAACGTCCCAATCCGTTTTGTCCGTAGAAATGTATGAACGAATATATTCATTGAATGTTCTGTGATTTCGTTCTATTGTTCCCAAAGTCTGATGATGATATGCAGTAGAAGTAAGATTTTGAATCTTCATGTACTTGCACATATCTGATACTATTCGATTCTTATACTCAGTTCCCATGTCCGAAATGAACGTCTTCATTGGACCGTACTTTAGTATAAAATTTTCGAATATTGCTTTTGCGACAGTACTTGCACTTTTGTTTGCAACTGGTATGGCTACTAAATATTTTGTTAAATCACATATTAGTGTGACTATGTATTCATTGCCATATTCAGATTTTGGTAGCGGACCAACTGTGTCCACTATCACTATGTCGAAAGCATTTGTTGGTGTGTCTGTGTGAGTCATAGGGGTCTTTGTATGTGTTGTTGTTTTTGACATTTGGCATTTATGACATCTACGTATGTACTCTTTTATATGACGAGTCATATTTTTCCAATAGTAGTATCTTTTAATTTTCGCTAGCGTTTTTGTTATGCCAGTATGACCTCCTTGAATTGGATCGTCATGGAATGTAGACATTATTGTTTGTATCTCTTTTTCATTTTGTATCAGGGTCACCGGCTGGAGTAGCGCTACTCTTAATGACTTTAATATTTTATTGCCCATTGTTTTGAAAGTATCTATTGAAATGAATTCAAAGATCTTTTCGCTCGGTGCCACTTTGAGTTGGCTGATTTTAAATATACCGGCTTGCGTTTCAAGCCTTTGGAAGAACTGACCTAAGTCCAGAGTTCCATTGGTATACAAATCGTCAACATCAATTCTTGCAATAACTTTATTTCCTCGTTTTAAGAAACATTTAGATTCAGTTATTCGCAAGGTCACTACTTTCCGTACTTCGTCATTTGTAATGACTTCATGTACGTTGGGCTTAGATACATTTTGACTTTGCCTTGGCAAAAGTTCTTTATTGTTAACTGTACAGCTTTTGTTTTGTCTACTTTGTTGCCTGGTAGTGACTTTCAGGACTTGTCTTTGCATTTCTTTTAGTTCTTTTATAGTTATACGCGAGAGTGCGTCTGCTACAAAATTATCTTTCCCTCTCAGATACTCTACCGTAAAATCATATTCTTCTAATTCGAGTCGCATGCGTGTTAATTTTGAACTTGGGTTTATCATAGAGAATAAGTATGTTAAAGGTCTGTGATCAGTTTTTACTGTAAAATGTTTGCCATATATATATGGTCGAAAATGCGTTATTGCCCAATGTATTGCTGCTAGTTCTTGTTCCGTAGTACTCTTATTGCTTTCACCTTTAGTGAATGCTCTTGATGCATATGCAACTGGGAGTTGGAGTCCATTATAGTTTTGAGTTAAAACTGCTCCACATGCGTGCTTGCTTGCATCTGTGATTATGCAAAATTCTTTGCTAAAATCTGGGTACTGTAATAAATTTGGTTGAACAAGTTGATTTTTTAGGTACTGGAATGCTTTTTCACACTCCGTTGTCCATTCAAATGGGACATTCTTTTTACATAATCTTGTTATGTGCCGTGAATATTCGGCGAAGTTTTTTATAAAACGTCTATAATAATTGCAAAACGCAACGAATCTTCTAGCGCTGTCTGCGTCCGTAGGGACTGGATAGTTATTGATAACATCGAATTTTTTATCGTCTGGTAAGATTCCTTTATCTGTGCATCTGTGACCTAAAAACGTCACCTCGTGCATAAAAAATGAACATTTTTCTGGATGTAATTTCAGATTGTGTTTTCTACAAAGTTTGAAAACATCTGTTAAGTTTTTAATCATATGTTGTTCAGAACAACCAATAACGATTAAATCATCCATGTAAAGGAAAGCTTGTGAAGGCTCAAGGCCTGAGAATGCTATTGTCATCATTCTCTGAAATGAATTAGGCGCTATTTTTAATCCAAATGGTAATCGCGTGAAGCGATATGAACCATTGCTTGTTGAAAAAGACGTTATATTTCTTGAGTTTTCCTCAAGCTCAATTTGATGGAAGCCTGACATAAGATCAAGGCAGGAAAAATATTTAGCTCGACCCAATTGATCAAGAATATCGTCAATTCTGGGGAGCGGAAATTTATCGGACAGCAATTTTTTGTTTATTTGGCGATAGTCAATTACTAATCGCCATTTTTTTTCTGAAGAACCCGGAAGGGATTTCTTTGGAACTAATAATAGTGGGCTGTTATAGGGTGAAACAGACGGTTCAACAATATTTTGTTCAATTAACTTTCCAACTTGACGCTGGATTTCATCTGTTTGGCTATGCGGACATCGATAATTTTTCACGTATACTGGTTCGTCATCCTTAAGTCTCAATTTTTGCTTATAAAAATTGTTCGTTGTGATCGGTTCGGTTTCAAGTCCGAACACGTCACTATACTGGGTGCATATTTCTTCAAGTTGTTTTTTAAACAATGTTGGGAAATTTTTCTTTAATTTATTAAGAACAGACTCTTTTCTATTGTCTTTGATATTTTGAACTACTTCGTAGTTCGAAAGTGATTCAGATTTTAAATTATTGATGCTTACAATTTGGCATGTATCTGTTGTGTTTAAAAATCGGACAAAAGCATTCTGGGCTGTTGCAATCGTGTTTGCAACGTAAACACCCGGTTTAATTTCCTGATTGGGAATTAAAATATTTTCTTCTGCTGAGGACAACTCTATTTTGCGTATCACTTGGGATCTTGCTGGTAGAAGTGTTGAATTAGTACCAGAACTAAATGTTATTGGAACATAAATAGGATACCTTAGGTTGTGCGGTCTAATTATAAACCAATCCTCAGAACTATTGTAATCTAATTGGCAATTAAATTTTTTTATGAAATCTAATCCTATTATTCCATCGCAAGGGATTGCGAAATCTGAATGAAGCAGATGAAATTTATATGGAATAATGTATTTGTCTGTCTGTAGTTCGATCGAGACTAGACCTTTGGAGTTTATTACTCCTTCTCCTATGCCTCTAATGTCTATAGTTTTATTTATTTGGATGTCATGAAAGACATCAGAATTTTCTTTAATTATTGAAATATCTGCACCTGTATCAATCAAAAATGTTATCTTTTTATTCGTTGCAACATTTTTGAATGATACGAAATTATTGAGACTTAAGTTAACAGTATATATTTTACCATTTAACCCTGAGTATCTGGAGGTGTCTGCGAGTTTCCCGAAGTATCTTGGGCAACCCGGACATTGTTGTTATTGTTATAGTTGTTTCTATTTTGGTTATTGCCTCGGTTGGAATTATACCTACCTCGGTTATAACCTCGTCCACCTCCATTGTTGTTTCTGTTATTGTTGTTGTTATAGGAATTGTAGTTACCGCGGCCATTGCCTCTACCTCTTTGCGGTGGGTAACTACCTCCTCTATTATTGCTGTTTGCACCTCGTCGATAATACAGGACAGTGTTACTTTGACCTGTTATCTCCGTGCAACTATTGACGAATTTGGAGACGGCATCATTCATATTTGTGAATGTGCCTGCCTGCATGATAAGTTTTACCCTATCAATCGAACAATTTTTTGTCATGGCTTTTACAGCGGTTGTAGTGCTGTATTTGTTAGCAAGTGATTGGCTTAGACCTTCACTGACATAGGCTCCTTCAAGGGCCTTTGCCAGTTTTTCCACCTCTTGGGTGTATTGGTTAGCCGTTTTGTTTTTCTGTTGCAGATTAAGTAGCTTGGCAGATACAACTTCTACCGATTCTCCTTTTACTGCAGTTGACAGTTGCGTAATGATAGCAGCAATTGTCTGCTCATTACTTATTAGATTTCTTACATGGCCTTTTAGTTTTGTTTTAATAAGGCTTATGGCTGTTGGCTCATGTGTGCCTTTTAAAGTATCCAATAGATTCAGAGAATCTAGAAAACTTTGCAGATTTTCCGGCTTACCATCAAACTCTGGTAGTAGAGATGTGGCTAGCTTGATAAATTCTGTAACTGTTTGTGCCATTTCTGAAATTGTTGTCGTTTCCGGTTTTGTTTTGATTGTATCGCTTTCTTTTAGTGTTTCGATGTCACTATCAGATTCAGAGCTAACTTGATCTGATGATTCGGGTATTTTTGATACCTCTGAGGTCATCGGATCTTTGAAATCAATACTTTCTAGTTCGGTATCTGGTTCTAGTAGAACCGATTCATCGAACTCGGCTGGAAAATTTAGAGTATTGGGCACTAAAATGTGTAAGTTGTGCCGTTCTGCGACATAAAGGAGATTTTCCTTAAGCCTTTTTATTACGTCCTTTAATTGTATGGACTGTAACGAATCACATTTCCCCAAATTGTCAATTACAATTTGGCGTACTGTATTGAATGAATTCACCAGTACTCGAAAATGTTTGAGTTTCGTATTATTGGAGACAGGTGCAGTTTTATTTAAGCATTTAAATGACTTTTGAAATTCTGCTCGTTGCGCGGTAATAGTGGCACTTACTTTTCGCCAATCCATTAATATTTATACGCAACGTAATCTACTGCCTTTCCCAATATTGGATGATCTGTGTAGATCTCTTCCACTTTGATATTTGGCATATATGAGATTACCAATGCTTTCTCTTTTGGATGACATCCAAGAAATGGAGAATGTTGCATTGCATAAGTGCTCATATAAATTTTTTCCAACTCATATATTGTCGTTGGTTGTTCGGCAACTATATGTTGGAATTTTGAAAGAAAGTTGGGTTCGTCGACCTGTAATTTCTGTATAAGGCCTTTAATGCGTGGATGCATTTTGAATTTATCTCGGTTTTTGAAGATATGTTAAGATATATAACGCAACGATATATATTCTTTAGCCCTGATAGAGAAACTCTGGTGTATTTGAAGTACTTTGAATTTTTAATTTTCTGTGCTATTTATACCCTATCCAGGTTATTTGCTCTGCTCATGTAACGTTTCTTTATGATCTTGTTGTGTTTAACATAAAGAGTCAATAAAAATTGACAAACGTTTACAATTGCAATTATGAGCAAAAGGATCCACAGTGCGTTAATGTCATCTGTGTGATCTACTATTCTCACATTATTGACCACATTGGCCGTATTATCTTTGGCTTCGCTTGAATCGCTAAACCAACCCATTTTGAAAAATTTCTGACTCTGTGGTATCTATTAATGTCCTACTCGAATGGCCTTGAAAGAAAATATTTTTTTTTTGTTTTTACTTTAATTTACTTTAAATTCCATATAACTTGTTCAATTTAGTAAAAAAAATATTATTATTTTTTTTTTTTTACGGAAAAGGAAAATAGTTGGTTAGTTAGGGCATACGGTTGGCTGACATTTTTTATTTATATAATTAATTGTCCAACCGTATGTATTAGTATACAGCCTATCAGAGGTTAGTAATTTTCAAGCAGCGGTTTCCCGCATAGGCTTGAAGTTAGGACTTAATATTAAAGCAAATTGGGGCATTGGCAATTATGCAGCCCGTTTGCGTTGTTTCGCACCAATGCGAAGCTGCTCATCAATGTGATCCAGACGCTCTGTATATCGTTGTCGTTCTTTGTCTTCTTTGGCCAACCTGATCATTTCCTTGACCAGTCGCCGTTGCTGCAATAGCTTGATCCTCCTGCCGCTCCTTTTGTGTTTTGGTATGACCCTTTTTTCCTGTCGAGCCCGGTACTCAGCTATTGTGAGTGGGCGTGGTCCATCGACTGGATTTGCCTGCAAGGCCTCTTGCAACGTCGGCAAATCCCTTTGCTCAATAGGAGCAGCTGTCTCGAAGTTGGGCTCTTCTGCCATCAATTATTTGCAGTTGTTGTTGTTGTTTGTGGTTTTTTTTTTTGTTCGTATAGTGTGGATAGAAGTTCCAACGACGGCGGAGTGGGCGGCCTGCCTACCCCGCATTAGGTATGTCTTTCCAGCGGCGGTGAAGTGGGCGGCTTGCACACCTCACTTTCGTCACTCATGTCTTTGATTCCTTTTTCACAGCAAACAAATTTTGTTGGGATTCGTGAAATTTAATTTTTTGATATTATATGCCTTTAAGTTGTTTGTTTTTGACGTTTATAACAGTGTAAGTAATCGTGTTTGGTTTTTGTTGCACACGGTTGATTTTCTGTGTTCTCCGCAGCTATTTTACAATTTCCAAGGATTGGGATTGTTTTTATATTTTTGCTTGTTTTATTCCATACATAATCATCATATTGTTCTTTTGTTGTTGTTTGTGCAAATTTGTGCAAATTTCATTGTGTATGAAACTATCTTTATGAGTCTTTTCTTTTCATATTTCATTCTTGATTTAGTTATAGTTTAAGTTTCTTGTTATTTTAAGGTTTATTTGCACTTTCAGTTATAGTTTATTTGAAACAATATATATGCACGTTCATAAAGTCACTTTGTCACGGTCGCCATGTGGTAACTTCATCATTTTCTGGCGATAGTATTTTTATCCGACGAAAATATAAACACGTCCGATATCTTTTGCATGCCTTTATTTAATAATTCTTTTAATATTCACTTAGCCTAATGCTGCGCGTTGCTACGTCGGTGAAGCCGGCGGCAGCGCAGCGGCGTACATAAAGTATATATGTATTAAGAGCTTAACATTAAGGTTTTTCGATATATGTCTCTGTCGCTGAGTACAGCGGCAGAGCGGGAGCATGCAGCGATCGTATACATATATGCCTGCAGTTAAAGCATATACATTGTACATATACATAACACAAGACAAAGGAATGGTATGCGGTGGAATATGCAGACGTTGCATATCCCACGCTATGGTCAGGCCACTTATAAGTGGACGATCATATTTCAATTGTACTTTGGGTTGTGTTAGGTTTAGCAACAAAGTGTCGCTAAATAGGTTGTTGTATATCTGAATTGAAATACCCTTACAATTGTTGGGTATGGTTGAAATTAGTATTGATCATGCTACAGCGGAAAAGAAAGGCTTTCCTCATCCTGGGAATGGAGTGGGTCCTTGTGCTGGTTCCCCCAAAGAGGGTGAGGACGTAGAGATGGCTCGCCATCTTCAAGTGGCCCCCATGAACACTGCTGTGGACGCTTGAATTCTCCTGTAGGCTGTGGGCTTCGTTGTCATCTTCGCTGTAGTTCTTCCTGTGAGCTTCGCTGTGTCCATCGCTGTGTACTTGCTCTGATTCCTGTTGTATTTTTCGCAGAGATTCTCGCTGTGCGCTTCGCTGGGATCGTCTGTGTGTTCTTCGCTGCGTTCTTTGCTGTTTACTGTGTTGTGTTCTTCGCTGCGGTGGCGCAGCTTCTTTGGCACAGCCCGTCATACTAGAATTAGTAAAAAAGAGAGAAATAACTTTAGTGTCGGCCTGTCCACCGCCGTCCTCCAGCCGGGATGAGAATCCTGCCTCGCCGTAGTGGCGCGGATGGTTAGATGGCGGCTCGTGGGTCTTCTGTAGAAAGGACGCATGCCTCGTCGGCACCGCCCGTGGCTCTTGGTGTGCTCTCGTTGAGATGACGCATGCCTCGTTGGCACCGCCATGAGTATCGATGATCATTGCTGGGATGGCGCGTGCCTTGTCGGCACCGCCCGTGGCTCTCGGTGTGCTCTCGTTGAGATGACGCATGCCTCGTTGGCACCGCCATGAGTATCGATGATCATTGCTGGGATGGCGCGTGCCTTGTCGGCACCGCCGTGAATCTCGGTGGTCTCTGCTGGGATGGCGCATGCCTCTTCCGGCACCGCCAGTGGGTCTCGTGGTCACTGCTGTGATGGCGCATGCTTCTGCCGGCATCGCCATGAGTATCGGTGGTCTCTGCTGGGATGACGCATGCCTCTGTCGGCACCGCCATGGATCTCTGTGGGTTCTCGCTGGGATGGCGCATGCCTCTGTCGGCACCGCCATGAGTCTCTGTGGGTTCTCGCTGTGATGGCGCATGCCTCTGCCAGCATCGCCATGAGTATTGGTGGTCTCTGCTGGGATGGCGCGTGCTTCTGTCGGCACCGCCAGTGGTCTCTGTGGTCTCTGCTGGGATGACGCCGAATATGCTTCACTAAATGCCGCCGAATTCCAACCGGGATGGGAATCCTGACTCGCTGTGGTGGCGCGGATGGTAGTATGGCAGCACACGTGAAACTCGATGGTCTCGTGGTGTCAACTTCAGTTGCCGGGCCGCAGTGCCGGATGGTAGCTGGGGTGACGCATGAAAGTCTATACCCAAGAGCACGTTGACGATGGTTGGCAATACCAGGGATGGTATGTTGCACCATTGTGACACGTGCCTTGCAGACCATTGCGTGACATCCCTCCGTCCTGCTGACTTTGGCCCCACGACCTTAAGGCCGTTCCGTTGAAATGATCCGATCGCTTTGCTGGTCCCGAACTGACTCCCCGCTCGATGCCTCAGTTCAAGCCATGAAGCCTGTGGCGATCGCGGTCGACGTCGGCAGAGGCCGTGATGACGCGCTGCACCGCGCAGGAACCCGCTTGTAGCCGCTGCTCGCTCTTGTGGCGCCAGAGCTAGCTTGTGGCTGCTGCTCGCACACGAGGCGCAGAATTCGCTTGCTTGGAATTCTGCCCGCGCTCGTGGCGACAGAGACAGCTTGTAGCGCTGCCCGCCTTTGTAGCGACAGAGCTCGCCTGGGGGTTCTATCCGCGGTGGCTTTTGCTGCTCTGCTCCTGCTGCTGATCTGCCTTGTATGTTGCTCTGCTTTTGCTGTTGCTCTGCTTCTGCTGTGCCTCTGCCTGCTGTTGCTCTGCTTCTGCTGTTGCTCTGCTCTTGCTGTTGCCCTGCTCGTGTCTCTGCTTGCGTCGTGCTTCTGCTGTGGCTCTGCTCGCGTCTCTGCTTGCGTCGTGCTTCTGCTGTGGCTCTGCTCGCGTCTCTGCTTGCGTCGTGCTTCTGCTGTGGCTCTGCTCGCGTCTCTGCTTGCGTCGTGCTTCTGCTGTGGCTCTGCCCGCGTCTCTGCTTGCGTCGTGCTTCTGCTGTGGCTCTGCTCGCGTCTCTGCTTGCGTCGTGCCTCTGCTTGCGTCGTGGCTCTGCTGTGTCTCTGCTCGCGTTGCGGCTCTGCTTGCGTCTTGCCTCTGCTGTGCCTCTGTCCGAGTCTCTGCTTGCGTCGTGGTCTGAAAGCAGCAACAAAAATCTTCCGATATGCGGCGAACCGAAACTGCTAAATTTCTGGGCCCGCGGCTATTGGCCATGGAGAGAGAGGAAAAGAGAAAATCTTGCCAAAACGGTACCCAAAAAAGAAAACGGGGCTGTGTAAAAATTCTGCGACTGGTGAAAATCCGGTGGTTGACTTTTCTGACGGGCTCCGGGATTTTCATATTAAGTCAGAAAACAAAGTAAATTGAGGAAATATTAATGACCCTATAATGCTTCCTAATAAGGAAATAAAATAAAAAAAATGGCCGGCCGATATCGATGCTCGAGATGTTAACAAAGGGACAAAATGTCCAATAAGAATTTTGTTCCAGACGTCTCTGCTCGGGCGCCATCTGTAACGAAGCTTTTCCAGCCGGGGTCGGCGTCTCAGTCCGGCCAGGGTCTGTTACAGAAAAATTTGTAAACATCTGGGACGGCTGGATTGAGCGGCGGGAGCGTCAGCGGGTAGGCGGACGTTCTCGCTCGAAGATCGGCTGAAAATGACCATTGAGCGAGCCCAAGAGTGGCCCAGGAGGACGATGAGGGACTCCCGAGACCCGTTGCGTCGTCCTCATCGTACCTCCTGAACCCCTCGGCTCGGATTCGGGACGCACGTTCGTTCCCTTCCGGCGGCGTTAGGTGATGCACGGCGGAATGAGAAACGATAAAACCGAAATCTCATTCCAGGGATGCCCCAACGTCGCCCGGACCCGGCCGCCTGGTCAGATCCGCGGACAGAAAACGGAACAGACCGAAATTCTGCCCACGAACCGGATACAGGTGTTTCCAGGCCTGGTCCCCGGAGAGGGTTCCAGAATAGAAAGCGGAACTGACCGAAATTCTATTCTTGAACCACCTCCGGAGGACCAGGTCCGGCCAGTCGGTTCGATCGTGCTCCCGTCTCCTAGGGCTCGCATCAGGTTACCTGAAATAACCTGAGAAGGGAGGAAAGTGTTTGCCAAAGGGGAAAACACGAGAAACAAAACATGCCACTATCGTTACAAACTTCTACATTTATTGGCCCATGCTGGGATTGTCGGAAGAAAATGATTAGTCTTCTTGTTGTTGCTGATGTTGGCACACATACACGAAATCGTGGCGAAAATTCCACCATTTTCCTTAACAGGCCTCTGTTAAGTTTTTATCGTTCACCTTTGGTACTAGGTGAACGATCACGCTCCAGTTCGTTGTTCCTTAGAACTATATGAACGAACGAAAAGAGCGCGATTCTCCTCTGCGCTGGTTCTTCGTGATCGGCTGGTTCAACTGACGTTGCCAATTAAATCCAGGTTGCCAGCTGATCCCTTTTTGGCGTTGCCAATGTTGAAGTTGCAAAATACTGTGTGTGTTGTGAGGCCAGCATAATGCTGCCTCATAGCATCCAAACACTCTCAAGTGCTTTACAACTGGCTTATGTCCAGTGAACATCTCGAATGGTGTTTTTTTCAGCTCACGCAAACTCTGCACATTCAGGTGACCATATCGCTCGTGCCATTTCATGATATCATCAGAAGCTTTGGTTATACACAACTTTTCTTTGTTTTTTGTCTCACACAGAAACAATCCGCTGACCTTCTTGGCCTTTAATATCATAATATTCTTTTTGTCGTGCACCTTAGCAACTTCCGGATAAAATCCAACAGAGCATCCATTAGCAACTGCTTTTCCAACGGAGATAAAATTGCATTGCAAGCCAGGCACAAATAACACATCCTTCAATGTTATTTCAAAGCCACACAGGCTGTTGACAACCACTGTGCCTCGGCCACATGCCGTAGTGAAGTTATTACCAGCCAATTCGATATTTTCATTATGTTGCTCATATGTATCGAATAACTCACGATGTGCGCACATGTGCGATGTTGCTCCACTATCGATTACCCAAACATCGCTGCTCATACGATGATTTGTAGCGACTCCAGCAAACGATCGCTGCGTTTCTTTATTCTTACTGTTTGCATTTTCGCTTTTCGCTCCATTCTTCCCGCGTCCTGCTTTGCCATCGTTTTCGTTCTCCTCTTTCGTTGTGCATTTCGCAGCGAAATGCCCTGGCTGGCCACATCTATAGCATTTGAAATCGCGGCGTTTGTCTGTCGTTGCTTTATTGCCTCGCCCTCTACCTCCTTGTCCCATGTGTCGCGCCGAAAATGCTTGCGTGTTCTCCTTCTGTTCGCTTCCCTTTCGTCGTTCATTCTCTTCTGCTAACTTGCATTTTAGGACACTAAGACTTGGCAACTCATCACGAGTTTCGAAAGCAACAACAAAATTCTCGAATGACATTGGCAAACTTGCGAGCAACATGATTACGATCAACTCTTCCTGCAGTGTAATGCCAATCGCAGACAGACTTTCAACTACATTTGAAAACTCATTTATGTGCGTTTGCACATTTTCTCCTTCTGTCATTTTCTTATTCAATAACTGCTTGAACAAGGTCACTTTGCGTACAGGGCCAGTTGGACGATGTAGCTTTTCCAGCTCGATCCATATCGCATTCGATGACTCGCATCTCTTGATGCAGTTTATTTGCGACGCACTTATAGACAGAATCAGCACTGCCATGGCCTTTTCATCTTGACGCTTCCATACCTGGAACGCCTCACTGGTTTCATCTTCCGGCTTTATTAGCTCGGTAGTAACCACGTTCCACAAATTCTGATGCACCAACACACTTCGGGCCAACATGCACCAGGAGTCGTAATTGGTGTCATCCAACTTTTCAATATTGTACATTGAAGTCATATTGTTCACTTTTCTTGCAATGTCCGTTATGCGCAGAAAAAATCACTGTCTCAATTCTTCTTCTCTACTCTATACACTATTTCTTAGTATACATGCCCTGGGCCCATAACCTGTTGGCAAGTGGCGTAAAGAAGAACCGCAACGTTTGGTTGTTTTAGAGAGACTGGTTTATTTAACATAAGTATGTTCTTAACAGCTAAGATCTTACAGCGTTGCCACTTAACATTGGACAAAGAATTGCCATATCAACACACTTTGTTGCTGCTGTCCTATTCCAATTCTAAGTAAAATATATACGTTCAGTTTACAGGTAATATCGACTAATATTCGACTAAAGCAAGAGTAGTAACCGTAAATATATACCGATCTTGCTGTAATCGCAATTATAATATGTTTTATCTGCCGCAAAAAGAATTTACCACTTGCAAGCAGTATACTTCCGCAGCAAGCAAGCAGTGTACATACTGCATATGAGCATGCAGTAGTGTAAGGGAAAATGGTATATTCAGTTAATAGGTAATATCTTGCCCAAACGAATTTTGACAGATATGTGTTGTATGTCAAAAAACGCGGAATGGAATTGTCTTCAACATATACCATATTTAAAAGTGATTTGAAACACAGATTTTTGCCAGAATGTGAGAAAAAATACCTTTTTTACCTGAAGCTTTTTACCTGTGTTCTTCAGCAAAGTTTACAGCTATGCTTAAAAGCCCTCCGAACTATCTTTTTAACGATATATTAATCACATCTGTAGCTTATATCGTTTGGATGCTATGGGGATTTCAATTTTAGCGGTTTTTAGCGATTTCCCGCTAAACTAGCGATTTTTCGAAAAAGTCGTAGAACAAACGTTTCTAGATTTTTAATCGGGAACAAGTCCTCATTAACCGATTTAAGATATTTCAACGCTTTCATACAAACAGACAAACTGACTTTTCATCTCATTTTTGGAAGGCCACTAAAAATTTCAAAATTAATTATTTTTTGAACCAGTGGTCGGATTGAGGTGATTGAGGTGTCATTCGACGCGTATTTTTGATTAGAATAGTAAAAAATTCAACGAAAATTCAAAAAGGCTCCAACGGCCCCATTAGCTCCAATCATTTAAATTTTGCCCCTCCCACTTACACCTGTTTATCTCACGAACCAGGTGAGTTTCACAAAAGTCTTAGTATGCACATTTTTAAGTTAAATTGATACCTTTCGATCGGTATATAACTCGACCTGATCGGACATTCGTAGCAAATTTTCCATTCTTCCTGTGTATATATGCTAGTCGCCTTCGCACCCTTCGTGCTGCTTTCGTCACTAGCGCGGACTGCCGTCCGCAGTGATTTATATTTTTATATTTTATATTTGGACGTTGATGTACTAAACGAGCAGTACATTTAAGTGGCCCAAACGACACCAAGCACGGGCTTGTTGACAAACCAAAAGCAAAACCATAAATTAACTATAAGCCAGATAAGTTAGAAATAATTGAAGTATTCAGAGATTGTAGAGAAGAAGAATTAGTTATAAATTTAGAAAGATTGTTATAATTACAGCAAAGTACTCGGAAAGGGTTATGAATAGCATAGTTAGCAACACAGGATTGAAGAGAAAGAGGTAAAAAATTTCTAGAAGTTCTGATCGGGACAGCAAAACTAATTTGGCTAATTAATTCAGATGAATCAATTTCACCAATAATTAGTTTGTGTAGAAAGACTACACCAAGCATTGTTCTCCGATCAGAAAGAGAGGGAAGATTAATTAGTAAAAGTCTACTACGATAAGGAGGCAAGCGAATGTTAGTATTCCAGTTCAGACCCCGTAGGGCAAAGAGTAAAAATTGTTTTTGTACAGATTCTATTCTGTCCTGATGAATCTTATATTGGGGACTCCATATACAAGACCCATATTCCAGAATAGGTCTGACAAGTGAAGTATAAAGTAGTTTAGTAATATAGGGGCTATGATTACATGGTAAAGTGTCTGATTGGTTTCAACTTGGTGATTCCCAGCACGATCCATGTAGGATTGCCCCAAGCATCTCACCGCCTCCACGTGGCAACCCTGGAAACAGTCACGCTGTCACCCGACAAACGGCTGGCTAAGGTGAGAAGGCGCTTCGCTGCAGCCAGATGGGCTCACTGAAGAGGAAATCCAGAAAGCGTCTGTTCCCGCATCGGGCGGCAATCTGGTTAGCGTCTGCTCCATATTGGACGGCTAGGATTATAGTCTTTCTCCGAATCGGTAGACAGGAAAGAAGATTCGACAGTCGGCAGAAATAACATTCTGGCACCTGAGTACCCAGATTGAAACCCTGGCGAAATGGCTGCTGGGCTAATGTTAGGGCTGTCTCCGTCCTATTCAAACATAGCTAGTCTTCAAGTACGTTCGAAACATGACATTGTTTACTCAATGCTACAGGTGCAGTTGAGAAAACTCCTGCTTCGTGTCCGCCCTGGCTCTGAACACATGTGCTCATAAGGCCTTGTGTCAACCCTTGCATGGACCTCACTGCAAGCAAAGGGACCCATGGGGGCAACAAAGGACGACTGTACTTATTTTTCATGTAGAGATAGCGGCTTGAAGTTTGGACCCATACAACATGAACAATGAAACTACAACACAACAACAACATTTAACAGTGTCAGAGGGAGTGACATCGTCAACACCCTGGAGTCCAGGTACAGAGCTCCAAGGTACTTAATGAAGATGACGAGGAGCTATCTCAGTGATCGTGTCCTTCTGTACGACACAAGCGACGGCAGCAGGCAACTCGCGATCACGTCTGGCGCAGCACAGGGGTCTATCCTTGGGCCTGACCTGTGGAACGACACCTACGACAGCATCTTAGAGATGAGAATGCCAGATGACACCCACTTAGTGGCTTTTGCCGACGACGTCGCTGCAGTGATTGTTGCGCGTGACACCACTGAAGCACAGCGCAAGCTAAACGTTGTGATGGTCCAGGTTCAAACGTGGCTCCGTGATCACGGACTCAAGCTGGCTGCGGAAAAAACGGAGCTTCTTCTCCTTACGAGAAGTCACATACCGCTAGAAGTGTCGCTGCAGGTCTGCGGCCATGCAAAAAGCACGCAAAAGTCGGCTAAGTACTTGGGGCTACAGCTGGACTGCAGACTCAACTACTGGGCGCAGATCCAGCACGCAGCCAAGAAAGCCAGCAGAGCCACAGCATCCCTGGCCAGACTGATGGCAAACATCGGAGGTCCCACGCAGAGCAAGCGGAAATTGCTCCTGACGGTCACCAACACCATTCTGCTGTATGGATGTGAGGTGTGGGCTGAAGCTCTGGAAGCTAATTCCCGGCGCAAGGTGTACGCGTCGGTGCAACGTACTGCGGCACTTAGGATCGCATCTGCTTATCGGACTGTATCTGAAGCGGCAGTACTGGTAATTAGCAGCTGCATACCGATTGACCTGCTAGCCTTTGAACGCAGGAAACGCTGGGTAGAAAAGCGCGAAGGGAGAGCATCGACCTTCGGAGAGGCAAGACAGCAGACAATCCAGCAGTGGCAAGAACGGTGGCGTGCAGCAACAACCGGCAGATGGACTTCGAGACTGATACCGAACGTGAAGAGCTGGACGGAGAGAGGACATGGCGAAGTAAATTATTACCTAACACAGCTGCTGTCTGGACATGGGTATTTTCGCAAATACCTTTTCCGAGTGGGCAAAACGGAAGGCTGCAGCTGCATCTATGGTGATGCGGATGTAGATGATGCAGAGCATACATTTTTCCATTGCCAGAAGTGGAACGAGCACAGACGCACGGCAGAAACCATAATGGGGCCCATCGAGCCCGAAAACATTGTGGAGAAAATGCTGCTACGGAAAGAGTCCTGGGACGCTGTATCGACCTTCGCGGGAAATGTTCTTCTGGAGAAGAAACGCGATTTGGACGCAGCAATACTGGAGGAGCGACGCGTGGCACAAATATAGGCACAAAAACATGATGATGTGCTTAAGAGAGGGCGAATCCGGACGCGGATCAACTAGCAGAACGCTATAAAGCGTGAAT
>JBAMBK010001115.1:0-15051 GCA_037043435.1 Drosophila suboccidentalis | reverse complement strand
AATTTTGACAGATAGGTGTTATATGTCAAAAAACGCGGAATCAAATTGCCTATAACATATAACATATTTTAAAGTGATCTCATGTGTAGATTTTTCTTAAATCGCCAAAATGTGTAAAAAAATACCTTGTTTCACCTGTAGCCGTTTACCTTTTTACTTAAAAGAAAAACTTTGAAGGTATGCCTAAAAGCCCTTCGAAATACCTTTGCAACGAAATACAGATCGCATCTGTAGCTTTATCGTTTGGATGCTAAAATTCTAGCGGTTTTTAGCGATTTCCCGCTAAACTAGCAATTTTGAGCAAAAAGTCGTAGAACAAACGTTTCTATATTTTTGAGCGGAAACAGACTTCCTCATTCAAACATTTCAGCTAAATCAACGCTTTGATACTAACAAACAAACAAACAAACAAACAAACATTTTCGGAAGGCCCCTAAAAATTTCAAAATTAATTATCTTTCGAACCAGCTTTCGGATTTTGATGATCGAGGTGTCATTCGACGCGTAATTTTGATTAGAATAGTTAAAAATTAAAAATTTAAGTTAAGTTGATACCTTTCGATCGGTATATAACTCGACCTGATCGGACAGTCATAGCAAATCTTCCATTCTTCCTGTGTATATATGCTAGTCGCCTTCGCACCCTTCGTGCTGCTTTCGTCACTGTTGAAAAAGATGTTATGTTTCTTGAATTTTCTTCAAGTTCAATTTGATGAAAGCCTGACATTAAATCAAGGCATGAAAAATATTTAGCTCTACCCAGTTGGTCTAGAATATCATCAATTCTGGGGAGCGGGAATTTATCAGAAAGTAATTTTTTGTTGATTTGGCGATAGTCGATTACTAATCGCCATTTCTTTTCTTCCGAATTTGGTAATGATTTTTTCGGAACTAACAAGAGTGGGCTGTTATACTCGGATACAGACGGTTCTACGATTTTATCCGAGTATGAGTTTTTCGACTTGTCTGTTAGACTTCTTCTATTATGAGCTATGAGGAATTCTGTAGTTTTTAATGTACACTGGGCTCAGTCATCTTTAACTCTCAATGTCTTGTTTATAAAAATTATTAGTAGTTATCGATTCGGTTTCTAGTCCGCATATATCTGTCAGTATACTTGGTGCAGAGATTCTTTTAGTTGATTCTTTAAATAATTGGGGAAAGTTCTTCTTGTAATTTTTTCAGTCACCATGTTCGCTGGCGATCTTTGCTAGATTTACGTTATGACTGCTTCGTAGTCACTTAGCTTTTCTATATTTAATGTTGTTTAGGTTTGACTATTTTTATCGGAGTTTGTTGTGTTTAAAATTCGGACGTATACATGTTTGTTGATTATTGGAAATAGTATTTCCAATGTAATATTCCTTTATCAATTTCTTGATTTGGAACAAATATATAATCGTTTACTGAATTAATGTCTATTCTTCGAATTACTTGGGATCTGGCTGGCAGAAGAACTGTATTGTTGCCAGCACTATATGTTATTGGAACATAAATAGGATAATTTAAGTTTTGAGGTCTAATTATAAACCAGTCTTCACTTGGTTTGAAGTCTAATTGGCAATTGAATTTTTTAATAAAATCAATGCCTATTATTCCATCACACGGTATTGAAAAATCTGAGTCTACTAAATGAAATTCGTGTGGAATAATATATTTTGTTGATTGAAGTTCTAATGAAGTTGTTCCTTGAGATTTTATTACACCCTGGCCTATGCCTTGGATGTTTATAATTTTGTCTTCTTGAATTTTGAAATTATCAGAATTTATTTTTAGAAGTGAGATATCTGCACCAGTATCTACATATTAGGAATGTGAGTTTATTTTCAGTTGAATGATTATAGAAAATGACAAATATATTAAGACTGTAATTGATGGAATGAACCTTTGCATTTACTGATTGTTTCCTAAACGGTTCTGAGAGTTTTCCGACGCATTTTGCGCCACTCTCACATTGTTGTTATTGTAACCTTGGTTGGAGTTACCTCGGCCTCTTCCTTGGTTTTGGCCTCGTCTTCCTCCATGGGTACCTATTTGGTCATACCTCTGTTGCGGTGTTATGTGTAATAGGCGACATTATTTCGGTGCATAGTCGTTTCGCTATGTATATATTACTACGGCCATTCGCCTCTATCCGCGGTAATTACCTCTGTTGTCTTTGCCACGTTGGGCTTGACCTCTCTGCGGAGATTCAAGCAGCTTGCAGTTACGCCGTGACTGTTTCCGTACTACAAGTGTACAGTACCAACTGACGGCTTCATTCATTGTTGCATAAATTACCAGTCATTTCAGTGCTGCAATGGATATATCTTACTGACGGCTTCATTCATCGTTGCGAATGTACCAGCTTCCGAGTATTGTTTTTAATTTGCCATGATCACAATTTTTGCATCATGACATTGTTGCTTCTTTTGATGCTGATTTCATCTGCATGTTCAGCATGGCAATGACCACTCATCGATATACGAAGATTCAAGCAATCTTCGTAAATTATCGATTTCAGTAGTAAATTGCGTGTGCTGATTTGCCTTTTTGATAGACATTTGCCATTTTCGCTTTTACCACGTCGGATGTTTCACCGACGATTGTGCCTTGAAATTTTTTTATTATTGCGTTAATAGCTGTCTTATTTTGTACTTTATAGAGGGTTGAGCCAATTATTTTAGCCTTTATCACCTCTATTGCAATTGATTCATATGACCCTTTTGTCATATCAACCAGTTTAATTGCCGTAATGAATCTTTGGAGATGGATTTTCTTTCCATCAAATTCTGGCACTGTCTGTGAAATTTCTTTGATATACGCCCTTTGGACGGCTGATTCGTCCGGCATCGTGATAGATTTTTCTTCTATCACTTTGGCGTCAGTATCGAAATCAGAGCTAACTTGATCTGATGATTCGGGTATTTTTGATACCTCTGAGGTCATCGGATCTTTGAAATCTATACTTTCTTGTTCGGTATCTGGTTCTAGTAGAACAGATTCATCGAACTCGTGCCGTTCTGCGACATAAAGGAGATTTTCCTTAAGCCTTTTTATTACGTCCTTTAATTGTATGGACTGTAACGAATCACATTTTCCCAAATTGTCAATTACAATTTGGCGTACTGTATTGAATGAATTCACCAGTACTCGAAAATGTTTGAGTTTCGTATTATTGGAGACAGGTGCAGTTTTATTTAAGCATTTAAATGACTTTTGAAATTCTGCTCGTTGCTCGGTAATAGTGGCACTTACTTTTCGCCAATCCATTAATATTTATACGCAACGTAATCTACTGCCTTTCCCAATATTGGATGATCTGTGTAGATCTCTTCCACTTTGATATTTGGCATATATGAGATTACCAATGCTTTCTCTTTTGGATGACATCCAAGAAATGGAGAATGTTGCATTGCATAAGTGCTCATATAAATTTTTTCCAACTCATATATTGTCGTTGGTTGTTCGGCAACTATATGTTGGAATTTTGAAAGAAAGTTTGGTTCATCGACCTGTAATTTTTGTATAAGGCCTTTAATGCGTGGATGCATTTTGAATTTATCTTGATTTTTAAAGATATGTAAAGATATATAATGTAACGATATATATTCTTTAGCCCCGATAGAGAAACTCTGATGTATTTGAAGTACTTTGAATTTTTAATTTTCTGTGCTATTTATACCCTATCCAGGTTATTTGCTCTGCTCATGTAACGTTTCTTTATGATCTTGTTATGTTTAACATAAAGAGTCAATAAAAATTGACAAACGTTTACAATGGCAATTATGAGCAAAAGGATCCACAGTGCGTTAATGTCATCTGTGTGATCTACTATTCTCACGTTATTGACCACATTGGCCGTATTATCTTTGGCTTCGCTTGAATCGCTAAACCAACCCATTTTTGAAAAATTTCTGACTCAACGGAATCTATTAATGTCCTATTCGAATAGCCTTGAAAGAAAATATTTTTTTTTTTTTTTTTTTTTTACTTTACTTCTAAATTTCTTTAAATTTCTATTCAACTTGTTCAATTTAGTAAAAAAAAATTTTTTTTTTTTACGGAAAAAGAAAATAGTTTGTTAGTTAGGGCATACGGTTGGCTGACATTTTTTATTTATATAATTAATTGTCCAACCGTATGTTTTAGTATACAGCCTATCAGAGGTTAGTAATTTTCAAGCAGCGGTTTCCCGCATAGGCTTGAAGTTAGGACTTAATATTAAGGCAAATTGGGGCATTCGCAATTATGCAGCCCGTTTGCGTTGTTTCGCACCAATGCGAAGCTGCTCATCTATGTGATCCAGACGCTCTGTATAGCGTTGTCGTTCTGTGTCTTCTTTGGCCAACCTGATCATTTCCTTGACCAGTCGCCGTTGCTGCAATAGTTTGATCCTCCTGCCGCTCCTTTTGTGTTTGGGTATAACCCTTTTCTCCTGTCGAGCCCGGTACTCAGCTATTGTGAGTGGGCGTGGTCCATCGACTGGATTTGCCTGCAAGGCCTCTTGCAACGTCGGCAAATCCCTTTGCTCAATAGGAGCAGCTGTCTCAAAGTTGGGCTCTTCTGCCATCAATTATCTGCAGTTGTTGTTGTTTGTTGTTTTAGTTCGTATAGTGTGGATAGAAGTTCCAACGACGGCGGAGTGGGCGGCCTGCCTACCCCGCATTAGGTATTTCTTTCCAGCGGCGGTGAAGTGGGCGGCTTGCACACCTCACTTTCGTCACTCATGTCTTTGATTCCTTTTTCACAGCAAACAAATTTTGTTGGGATTCGTGAAATTTAAATTTTTGCTATGATATGCCTTTAAGTTGTTTTTTTTTTTGCTAATTGTTTGTTGTTGTAGTAGTAGTAGTTGTTCTTGTTGTTATTATTATTTGATGTTATTCTTTTTATAGAATGTAGTCCATTTCAGGTTCTTTTATTTCTTATTTTGTTTCATTGCTTATGAAACTATCTTTATGATTCTTTTCTTTTCATATTTCATTCTTGATTTAGTTATAGTTTAAGTTTCTTGTTATTTTAAAGTTTATTTGCACTTTCATGGGCACTTTTAAGGTTTTACCATTTTGTCTTTATATTTGTTAACATGCTTTGCCACAATTTATTTGCACGTTCATAGGCACTTGTTCACGGTCGCCATGCGGTAACTTCAGCAATTGGTGGTGATAGTATTTTTATACCCGACGAAAATAGAAACACGTCCGATGTCTTTTGCCTGCATTTATTTAATAATCTTTTAATATTCACTTAGCCTAATGCTGCGCGTTGCTACGTCGGTGAAGCCGGCGGCAGCGCAGCGGCGTACATAAAGTATATATAATATGTATTTAGAGCTTAACTTTAGGGCTTTTCGATATATGTCTCTGTCGCTGAGTACAGCGGCAGAGCGGGAGCATGCAGCGATCGTATACATATATGCCTGCACTTTAAGCATATACATTGTACATATACATAACACAAGACAAAGGAATGGTATGCGGTGGAATATGCAGACGTTGCATATCCCACGCTATGGTGAGGCCACTTATGAGTGGACGATCATATTTCAATTGTACTTTGGGTTGTGTTAGGTTTAGCAACAAAGTGTCGATAATAGGTTGTTGTATATTTGAATTGAAATACCCTTACAATTGTTGGGTATGGTTGAAATTAGTATTGATCATGCTACAGTATGCTATTTCTAATCTAAACTTTATTTCCTTAGAGTAGTCATCTAAATTATAAATGGGATCTATGTAATTAGTTTTATTTAAATCTATGAACTGTTTTGGTAATCTGCCAAATACTAGTTCGTATGGACAATACTCATGCGTTGCTGATGGTGTCGTGTTGAAGCAATATGTGAAATATTGAATCCAGACATCCCAATCAGTTTTGACTGCAGAGATGTATGAACGAATGTATTCATTAAATGTTCGAGGACTTCGTTCTATTGTCCCTAATGTTTGGTGATGATATGCAGTAGAGGTGAGATTCTCGATCTTCATATACTTGCATAAATCAGTTAAAATCTGGTTTTTATACTCTGTTCCCATGTCCGAAATGAACGTCTTCATTGGACCGAACTTGAGTATGAAATTTTCAAATATAGCCTTTGCGACATTATTTGCGCTTTTGCTTTTTATTGGAATGGCTACTAAATATTTTGTAAGGTCACAAATTAATGTGACTATATATTCATTGCCATTTTCTGATTTAGGTAGCGGACCAACTGTATCCACTATCACTATATCGAAAGCATTCACAGGTGTTTCTGTGAGAGTCAAAGGAGTTTTCGTGTGTGTCTGTGTTTTAGACATTTGGCATTTTTGACATCTACGTACGTACTCTTTTATATGACGTGTCATATTTTTCCAGTAGTAGTGTCTTTTTATTTTTGCTAGCGTTCTTGTTATGCCACTGTGGCCTCCTTGAATTGGGTCGTCATGGTACGTAGACAATATTTGTTGTATCTCTTTTTCATCTGTTATTTGGGTCACCGGCTGGAGTAGCGCTACTCTTAATGATTTAAATATTTCATTGCCCATATTTTTAAAAGAATCTATCGAAACTGATTCAAAGATCTTTTCGGTCGGTGCCACTTTGAGTTTGCTGATCTTTAATACCAGAATACGCACCGGAGGGTTCTCACGCCATTGTGCGCCTACTCAAACTTATCAAAACCTTTACAACTGCGTGTACATCTGCAGGTAAAGCATCCTGTCCCGCCATTAGACCAAGAGGCAAGAAAAAGCCACCTTGGTGGACACACCATCTAAACGACCTCAGGAAGAGTAGTAGAACTCTCTTCAACCATGCCAAGACCTCAGACACGGAGGAAGCGTGGCTAGACTACAAGCTACAGTTAGCCGTATATAAAAAAGAAATCCGACGAGCTAAGAGATCCTCATGGCGGTCCTTTTGCTCAGACATAGAATCCACAGCCGAGGCATCACGTCTTCGGAGGATTCTCTCCAAATCAGCCCCCTCCCTAGGCTATTTAAAAAGAGATAATGACTCTTGGACAACCTCCAGCGAAGAATCACTGGAAGCCCTATTATCAAAGCACTTTCCGGGATGTTCCCAGCACCCCCCGTGCAGTCAACAAAGCACAACTGAGGTGCCTCTAAGCTCATCACTTTTTAGTGTGCATAATATCAAGTGGGCGATTAACAGTTTTAAACCGTTTAAATCGCCGGGTCCCGATGGTATAGCACCTGCGCACCTACAATATGCAGGTAACACTGCCATAAACTGGCTCCAGGCAATTTTCACTGAAATCTTCTGGACGGGTCAGATCCCAGAACCATGGAGAATTTCAAAAGTTGTTTTCATACCCAAGGCTGGCAAAGCCTCCCACATCACTCCTAAGGACTTCAGGCCGATAAGCCTCACATCTTTTCTGCTCAAAACCTTCGAGCGAATACTCTCCCTTCACTTAAAGGATTCTATCCCTAGTGATCGTATTTCAAACTCACAGCACGCATATCGGAAAGGAAGATCTACTGAGACCGCTCTTCACTCCGTTATTGCCACCATAGAGAAATCACTCTCACTTAAAGAATATACCCTTGTTGCTTTCCTCGATATCGAGGGCGCTTTCAACAACGTCTTCCCGGAGGCTATTACCGGAGCACTGACGGACCTGGGAATCGAGGGCCGGCTAGTGGGATTAATCAACCAGTTGCTGACAAGCAGGGCTGTGACATCTACACTTGGCTCCTCAACTCTCACCAGACACGTCAGCAGAGGAACCCCCCAAGGGGGAGTTCTCTCTCCTCTACTGTGGAACATTGTAGTAAACCAACTGCTGTGTGACATTGAAGGAGGTGGCTGCCAGATAGTAGCCTACGCGGACGACGTTGCTGTCGTCTTCTCTGGTAAATATCCCCAGACTTTATGTGACCTAATGACGGTCAAACTAGAAAGGTTGGCCACCTGGGCTGACAAATGTGGCCTAGGTGTTAACCCCGATAAAACAGAACTTGTTCTCTTTTCGAGACGATACAAGATCCCCACCCTTGTCCCACCGAAACTCAAGAATTCCATTCTAACCTTCAGCGAAAGTGCTAGGTATCTGGGACTAGTACTGGACAGGAAACTGAATTGGAAGCTTAATATACAGGAGAGATGTAAGAAAGCGACAATCGCACTCTACACCTGTAGGAAAGCAGTAGGTCTAAAATGGGGTATGTCTCCGTACATCGTCCGGTGGCTTTACACAGCCATAGTTAGACCTATCCTTTTATACGGGATTCTAGTCTGGTGGCCCGCCCTATCAAAGGCTTCCACAACAAGCAACTAAAGAAAATTCAAAGAATGGCGGAAATATGTATCACAGGTGCCTTGAACACAACACCTGGGGAGGCTCTTGACGCCATGCTCAACATAACACCTATACAGCAACTCAGTGAAGAGATCTCCACCTTGTCGGCTATCCGACTCAGAGATACTAATTTGTGGAAGGATCATCCTTCGGGTCACTCCTCCATCCTCCTCAACAAAAACAACATACCACCTAAAACGGACTATTGTATGCCAACAGAGTATATAACCACACCGTTCCATACACTCATTCCTCGAAGGGAGGAATGGGCCGTCAAGCCTCCTGGCAAACCTGGCGCCTTAACCTTCTACACTGATGGATCTAAACTGAAAAATCAAGTAGGAGGAGGTGTCTTCTCTCAGCAACTTGGAATAAATCACTCTTTCAGGCTACCTGATCACTGCAGTGTTTTCCAGGCCGAAATCTTAGCAATTAAAGAAGCTTTGGACCTTCTAAAAAACTCACATGCCACATCAGGCACAATAAACATATATAGTGATAGTCAAGCGGCTATCAAATCATTAGCGGCGAATACCACAAATTCGATCTCAGTCTCGAAATGCCGCAAATCTCTCCATGAGATGGCTGGACATTTTGAAATCTGCCTAATATGGGTACCCGGACACCAGGATATCCCAGGCAATTGCATCGCGGATGAGTTAGCTAGGAAAGGCACGACGGTTTTCCTCCTTCCCGATAAAGAGGACACCAGTATGCCCCTGGCAACCTGCAAACTCATACTCCACAACCAATCAAACCACAAAAGTACCCTTCGCTGGCAAGCCAGCCTGGTGGGGCGCGTGGCCCGACAAACTTGGCCTCACATATGACAAGGTCCGGACTGAGGCCTTGTGCAATCTCAGCAGAAGAGACTGCTCACTGGTTGTCCGCTCACTGACCGGTCACTGGTTAGTAGGTACTCACGCACACAGGCTAAACTCCCCATATAATGATTTTTGTAGGAGCTGCAGGGACGAAGAAGAAGAAGAATCCACGGAACACTTCTTCTGTTCCTGCCCGGCTTTAAGCAATAGAAGACTACGTACTCTAGGCAAACCCTTCCTAGACGACCTAAGCGGTCTCTCCGCTCTATCACCGCGCAGAATTGCCCGTTTCATCCAGTCATCAAACTGGACCCCCTTCTAAATCAATTTCTGAGGTCTCCAATGCTGGTAGAAAGGATCTTTTAGATCCGCGGGATCACAACGGGCCTAGTCAGGTCTAAGTGTGTCTTAATGACAACCGCTCAAACCTAACCTAATAGGTAATATCTTGTCCAAACGAATTTTGACAGATAGGTGTTATATGTCAAAAAACGCGGAATCAAATTGCCTATAACATATAACATATTTTAAAGTGATCTCATGTGTAGATTTTTCTTAAATCGCCAAAATGTGTAAAAAAATACCTTGTTTCACCTGTAGCCGTTTACCTTTTTACTTAAAAGAAAAACTTTGAAGGTATGCCTAAAAGCCCTTCGAAATACCTTTGCAACGATATATAGATCGCATCTGTAGCTTCTATCGTTTGGATGCTATGAGGGTTTAAATTTTAGCGGTTTTTAGCGATTTCCCGCTAAACTAGCGATTTTTCGAAAAAGTCGTAGAACAAACGTTTCTATATTTTTGAGCGGGAACAAGTCCTCATTCAAACATTTCAGCTAAATCAACGCTTTGATACTAACAAACAAACAAACAAACAAACAAACATTTTCGGAAGGCCCCTAAAAATTTCAAAATTAATTATCTTTCGAACCAGCTTTCGGATTTTGATGATCGAGGTGTCATTCGACGCGTAATTTTGATTAGAATAGTTAAAAATTAAAAATTCAGAAAGGCTCCAACGGCCCCATTAGCTCCAATCATTTAAATTTTGCCCCTCCCACTTACACCTGTTTATCTCACGAACCAGGTGAGTTTTTAAAAGTCTTAGTATGCACATTTGTAAGTTAAGTTGATACCTTTCGATCGGTATATAACTCGACCTGATCGGACAGTCATAGCAAATCTTCCATTCTTCCTGTGTATATATGCTAGTCGCCTTCGCACCCTTCGTGCTGCTTTCGTCACTAGCGCGGACTGCCGTCCGCAGTGATACCGGCCTCTTTTTTGAGCCTGTGGAAAAACTGACCTAAGTCGAGAATTCCATTGGTATATAAATCGCTAACTTCAATTCTTGCGATAATTTTATTTCCATGTTTAAATAAACATTTAGATTCTGTTATGCGCAAGGTCACTACTTTTCGTACTTCATCATTTGTAATGACTTCATGTACGTTGGGCTTGGATACATTTTTATGACTTTGCCTTGGCAGAAGTTCATATTTTTCTACTGTACAGTTTTTATTTTGTCTACTTTGTCGCCTGGTAGTGACTTTCAGGACTTTATGTTGTATGTCTTTGAGTTCTTTTATAGTTATACGTGAAAGTGCGTCTGCTACAAAATTATCTTTTCCCTTTAGGTATTCTACTGTGAAGTCGTATTCTTCAAGCTCTAGCCGCATGCGAGTTAATTTTGAACTGGGATTAGTCATAGAAAAAAGATATGTTAATGGTCTGTGATCCGTTTTAACAGTAAAGTGTTTGCCATAAATATATGGACTGAAATGGGTAATGGCCAATGATTTGCTGCTAACTGGCGCTATTTTTAGTCCATATGGTAATCGTGTGAAACGATAAGAGCCATTGCTCGTTGAAAAAGACGTAATGTTTCTAGACTCTTTTTTTAGTTGTATTTGATGAAAACCGGACATTAAGTCCAGACATGAAAAATATTTAGCTCTTCCTAATTGATCGAGAATATCATCTATTCTTGGTAATGGGAATTTGTCTAAAAGTAGTTTTTTGTTTATTTGACAATAGTCTATAACTAATCGCCATCTCTTGGTATCGGATCCTGGTAATCCCTTTTTGGGGACGAGAAGTATTGGGCTGTTATATTCCGATACAGAGGGTTCTACGATTTTATCCGAGATGAGTTTTTCGACTTGTCTGTTAACTTCTTCTTTATGAGTATGAGGAATTCTGTAGTTTTTAATGTACACTGGCTCAGTATCTTTAACTCTCAATTCTTGTTTATAAAAATTATTAGTAGTTATCCATTCGGTTTCTAGTCCGCATATATCTGAAAGTATACTTGGTGCAGAGATCTTTTAGTTGTTCTTTAAATAATTGGGGAAAGTTCTTTTGTAATTTTTTCATCACCATTTCCTGGCGATCTTTGCTAATTTCTTTGACTGCTTCGTAGTCACTTAGCTTTTCTATTTTAATGTTGTTTAGGTTTACTATTTTTATGGAGTTTGTTGTGTTTAAAATTCGGACAAATGTTTGTTGATTATTGGAAATAGTATTTCCAATGAATATTCCTTTATCAATTTCTTGATTTGGAATGAAAATATTATTTTCGGGTGAAACAATATTTATTTGACGGACTACCTCAGAGCGAGCTGGAAGTATTGTGGCATTATTATCACAAGTGTGAAATATTGGTAGTTTTACTGGAAAATTTAAATTATTTGGCCGAAGTATTGCGTGAAATCTAATTGGCATTTTTTAAAGAAATCTATACCAATAATGCTGTCGCTGGGTATTGGAAAATCTTGTCCGACTATATGAAATTCGTGTGGAATGACATATTTTCCTGCAGATAATTCTACGAATACTAAACCTTTAGAAAGAACTGAACCTTCACCAATTCCAGATATTTGGGTTGATATATTTGAATTTATATTTTCGAATATATCAACATTTTCTTTTAATAGGGATATGTCTGCACCAGTATCTAGCAATAGCGTAAATGCTTTGCCTGTTTTTTCCTTATTTTCTTTAATGAAGATACTAAGGTTAAGATTGACTGTGTGTACTTTTTTATTTATATTCGAATATCTTAAGGGGCCTGCTGGTTTTCCGAGTTAGTCTGTGTAACTCGAACATTGTTATTGTTCTGATTATTGCGGTTGTTGTGATTGTTACCTTGGTTAGAGTTATTTCTTCCTCGGTTATTACCACGGGCATTACCTCTATAAGATCCTCTGTTGTTGTTGTTATAGTTTTGGTAGTTTTGGTTATAATTACCACGACCATTTGGTCTACCTCTTTGGGTGTAATGGTAATTATTACCTCTGCCTCTGTGGTACAACACGGTACTGGCATTTCCAGTCATTTCAGTGCTGCAATGGATATATTTACTGACGGCTACCAGCTTCCAGTATTGTTTTTAATTTGCCATGATCACAATTTTTGATCATGACATTGATTGCTTCTTTTGTGCTGATTTTATCTGCATGTTCAGCTGGCAGTCCCTCATCGATATACGAAGATTCAAGCAATCTTCGTAAATGATCGATTTCAGTAGTAAATTGCGTTGCTGATTTGCCTTTTTGATAGACATTTGCCATTTTCGCTTTTACTACGTCGGATGTCTCACCGACGATTGTGTCTTGCAATTTCTTTATTATTGCGTTAATAGCTGTCTTATTTTGTACTTTATAGAGGGTTGAGCCAATTATTTTAGCCTTTATCACCTCTATTGCAATTGATTCATATGACCCTTTTGTCATATCAACCAGTTTAATTGCCGTAATGAATCTTTGGAGATGGATTTTCTTTCCATCAAATTCTGGCACTGTCTGTGAAATTTCTTTGATATACGCCCTTTGGACGGCTGATTCGTCCGGCATCGTGATAGATTTTTCTTCTATCACTTTGGCGTCAGTATCGAAATCAGAGCTAACTTGATCTGATGATTCGGGTATTTTTGATACCTCTGAGGTCATCGGATCTTTGAAATCTATACTTTCTTGTTCGGTATCTGGTTCTAGTAGAACAGATTCATCGAACTCGTGCCGTTCTGCGACATAAAGGAGATTTTCCTTAAGCCTTTTTATTACGTCCTTTAATTGTATGGACTGTAACGAATCACATTTTCCCAAATTGTCAATTACAATTTGGCGTACTGTATTGAATGAATTCACCAGTACTCGAAAATGTTTGAGTTTCGTATTATTGGAGACAGGTGCAGTTTTATTTAGGCATTTAAATGACTTTTGAAATTCTGCTCGTTGCTCGGTAATGGTGGCACTTACTTTTCGCCAATCCATTAATATTTATACGCAACGTAATCTACTGCCTTTCCCAATATTGGATGATCTGTGTAGATCTCTTCCACTTTGATATTTGGCATATATGAGATTACCAATGCTTTCTCTTTTGGATGACATCCAAGAAATGGAGAATGTTGCATTGCATAAGTGCTCATATAAATTTTTTCCAACTCATATATTGTCGTTGGTTGTTCGGCAACTATATGTTGGAATTTTGAAAGAAAGTTTGGTTCATCGACCTGTAATTTTTGTATAAGGCCTTTAATGCGTGGATGCATTTTGAATTTATCTCGATTTTTAAAGATATGTAAAGATATATAATGTAACGATATATATTCTTTAGCCCCGATAGAGAAACTCTGATGTATTTGAAGTACTTTGAATTTTTAATTTTCTGTGCTATTTATACCCTATCCAGGTTATTTGCTCTGCTCATGTAACGTTTCTTTATGATCTTGTTATGTTTAACATAAAGAGTCAATAAAAATTGACAAACGTTTACAATGGCAATTATGAGTAAAAGGATCCACAGTGCGTTAATGTCATCTGTGTGATCTACTATTCTCACGTTATTGACCACAATGGCCGTATTATCTTTGGCTTCGCTTGAATCGCTAAACCAACCCATTTTTGAAAAATTTCTGACTCAACGGAATCTATTAATGTCCTTTTCGAATAGCCTTGAAAGAAAATATTTTTTTTTCTTTTTTTTTACTTTACGTCTAAATTTCTTTAAATTCCTATTCAACTTGTTCGATTAAGTAAAAAAAAATTTTTTTTTTCGGAAAAGGAAAATAGTTTGTTATGGTGCCTTTACACTAGTTGACAAGCTTGTCAATTTCATCTCAGTAGGCTGTGCTTTTTACCAAGTCAACACACTTTTGCTTAGAGTTGACCATCGTTTACACTAGAGTTGATTAAGTTGCCATCAAAATTTTCAGCCTACTGAGATGAAATTGACCAGCTTGTCAACTAGTGTAAATGCCCCTTTAGTTAGGGCACACGGTTGGCTGACATTTTTTATTTAAACAATTAATTGTCCAACCGTATGTATTAGTATACAGCCTATCAGAGGTTAGTAATTTTCAAGTTGCACTTTGAGGGTGCTTCAACTTGAGGTAGGTCTTATTATTTAATGGCAAAATGAGACATACGCGTTTCCGCGGCTCATTTGCGTTTCTTCGCCCATTGGCGAAGTTGTTTTTTGAGTTCAATTATACGCTCTTCGCAGCGTTGTCGGTCCTCTGCGTCTATGTGCGTTTTTAGCAAGTCCTGCTCCAGTCGTTTCTGCTGTAATAGCCGCTTCCATCGGTTGGATACACCTCTAATGCCTCTTGTAGGCTGGGTGCATCCCTTTGCTCGACAGGAGCAGCCTCTTCCAGTCCAACGTTGTTCATATATATCCCTCGTAGGTGCAAGGGGCGGACTGCCTCTCACACTTATAATGTCTTCTTGTTGTCCGGAGCCTATGAGCTCAGGCGGTGCCGGTGCTGGTCATCGCACAGGCAGGTTGTTGTTTGCTTCAGTTGTTTTTTTTTTTTAATTTGTGTTTTTCTCGACGTATTGATTTTTTTTTTTGTTTTTCAAAGTAGCAAAAACTTGACTCTCATATTTGCGGTTGTTTTGCTTTTGTAGTTGTTGTTTTTGTTTTTCTCTGTTCTAT
>JBAMBK010001114.1:0-10152 GCA_037043435.1 Drosophila suboccidentalis | reverse complement strand
ATCTTAGATGGGCTTTAAGCTCTTAGTGTTAGTTAATTTTGTCATAAGCCAACTTACATCAAAGTGTAGAGCCATTTTAAACTTGTATCGGCGAGAAAAAAGGACAACTTATTAGGGAGTCCTTTTTTATTTCTATGCTAAGCTCTCCCTGGTCCAGGGTGTGATACGTGTAAAAAATCCATAAAAGTGTGATAAAGCCTGTCCGTCTGTTTGTTTGTATGCTGCCGTCGTCATTCATGTGGGTCCAACGTTGGGCCACTGGTCGGACTAACACTGGACCACCGGTTGACCCACTCGTCCTTGCTTTTTAGCAATTTTCAAAAAATAATAAAAAATACTAGCGAAGAGATTTTTTGAAAAATTTTTTTGGGAGTCACTCTCATAATTTTTTAATACATTTTTCTGCACCAAATTATGTTTTTTAAAAATTGAGGATAAAAGTTGAAAAAATTGACTTTTACAAATACTCAAAATTTTCTATGGGAAATTTTTGTATCATTCGAACGGAATTTAAATGAATAAAAGATTAATATAAGAAACCTGAATCAGAACTTTTTTATTATACGCAAATTTCACAATGTTATGGTTTATGAAGAAATTAGTGGGTCACTGTAGCTATATATGTTTATATCAATACAATATTCTTAAATATTTATTACTTAGGGATATTATAATGACCCCAAGCCATCGTACTAACCATATTGTTGGAAACAAATCTCTTATCATCCTTATAGTTAAGACCTATTTTATTCACTATTTCTGTGTACAACTCGTGACCCCTACTCCTTAAAACCCTCTGCTCTCCATAATATGTTTTCCGCGTTCTTATACATTCTATATAACCAGAATGAGGTAGTCTTTTAACAACACTACCCTTAACACCTTTGACTTTCATTACTTCGCTGTCAGGGGAGTTATCATTATTCTCAAGTTTGTAAGAATACAACAGCATGCCTCGAGACACTTATCCGTTAAATCACAATAACTAAAAAAGTAATCCGTTTTTTAACTTGAAAATATTTTTTAACTGTTGCTAATAAACACAACTTGACATTTGCAACATGCTTTAAAGCACACGGAAGCTTTTAATGGTGCTTTTTTTTTTGATTAAGGCATGCCATGTGTTTTTTCCGTTTTTCTTTCGCGAAAAATCTCGGGAGGGTCAACTTCAATCTGCTCTTATGCTGTACCCACAACAAAATCTATTTGGTTGGTGTTACATAACAATAGATAAATGACAAATCTAAGATGTAAACATATTTTCAACCGTCTTTTTTCACTGATAGCCCCAAAAGAGCCTTGAGTCACTTTTCACATTTTGTCATCTCACAGGTGAAGGAAGCCATCTACACCTTTTCTGAGTTCATTTTTGAATTCAGAGGCCCAGGTTCATCTTAGAAAAAATAACTTGACTTCTGTTTCTTCCTTATTTTAAAAGATAGCCTTAGAGGATTAATTTTTAAAAAAAAAATTTTTGTTTTTTCACAACATATACTTAAATCATATTTCATTTTTAAAACAACAATATTATATTTTTAAAGTACTTTTATTAACCTAATAACATACATGCTACATATATGACATTAATTTTGAACATTTTTTAGTGGTGGATTATTCTCTACAAAATGATCATTAATATTTAAGTCCATAAGTGGATCTGAGGAGGCCACCACCATGTTGAAAAGGTCTTCATTCTGCCTAGTTCGGGAAATCTTGCAAGTATTTATACATCTAAACTTTTTGTAGTCCTTGTATTTGCATTCCTGTGCTTCTTCGGACAACTCTCCAATTGGCCAACATTGATACTCAATTAAATCTTAACCATGAGCCAAAATCCTGTGTACCTTAGGAGTAAGATTCCGTTTACATTTTACATTTCCGTCAAAAGCTGTGCTGTTTTTGATGTATAGTCATCAAACTTTGAGCTATTTATCATTTCTCTACAGCTTATAACATTAAGGATAACAGCATGCCTTCTTATAATCTCATTGTGAACACCAGTTATTTAAGAAGTCACCTCATTATTTGCAAAAAATCTTCTGGACGTATTTCCGTATCCGTGTTTTGGGCAATCCGCTTTCAATGCAACTTGCTGGAAAATTCGTCTTGTATAATTTTTTTCCGTATAGCTTGTATATCCTTCTGCGGTTTGCTCTCGTCACATTGTTTTCCAGGTCGCGGAAGTGTGTACGCCAGCTTTAAAATAAAGTCCATACATTTGATTCTGTAATGTAATGGAGAAATTTCACACTCATAGCAATGCTCGTCACTCGTTTGGAATTGTGGTTGGGTCTTTTTACAAATTGAACACCTTAAAGTTGACGAGGTGTTTGTAATATCATTAAAGACCTTGCCATCAATCATTGTAAGATAAAACTTAAAATCAATTGTCAGTGTTTTTCCATTCTTGGTTTCAATAACCGTTGGTTTCAATTGATCAATTTGATTCTTTATGTCGCTTACAGTTGATCTTGTCAGCTCCGATGTCTCCTTTGCATATTTGAAGAATTTTGGACGGCAATAGTGAACAGATGACGGTCGAAGATTTCTCCAATGATCAGAGCTTTCACTTCTCAGTCGCAAGGGAAGTAGAGATGCCATAAACATATTCTTATCGGAGATAGTTTTGTCTTCTGTGTGTATCACTTGTTTATTTGCACTCTGTCCGGACGATCCATCACATTCCCACTTATTAAGTAAAGTAAGTCGTTCGGGAAGTAGATTTACCTTCTCTTCAGGCAATCTTTGAATAAGACGTCTCGCAGTGTGATCTATTAGATCTTGAAGTTTAACTTCCAAAAAAACCTCAGATACAGTCTCATTGGCCGGAACAGGCTTCTTTTTAGCAGATCCAATTTTTTTATATCCTTCGTCAATCCCAAGTCGAGAAAAAAAGAAGGCCTCTTCAACAGAATACTTGGAAGCCGCGGAATCTGGTGGCGTCGGAATGCTTTCATTTATCCTGGACAGTCTTTTTGGGCTTGCATCCGTCACTGCTTTTGTAATTTTCGCTCTTGTTTTTTCCTGGACTTTGGCATATTTTGAAGAAAGCGCTTTCGATAGATTTTCCGTATATATCACTTCTGTCCGATTGCTCATAAGGCAGCTATATGATATAGTCACCCGACTTTGACCAAACTAAGTCAGAATGTAAGAGACAGTACCAAACATATAATCTGTGAGTTTGCTTGAGATATCTTAAGAAACAAAAAAGTTTTTCATACTAAGCAATTCCGTGACCTTTGACCCCGATTTAACCCACTTAGATGTCGAATATCGCAAAACGCCGTCTTATTACACGAAGAAATTATCTCATCTATGTTGTGTGCAAATTTCAGCTTTCTATCTTTTACCGTTTGGGCTACACGTTGATTCTCAGTCAGTCAGTCAGTGAGTCAGTCAGTCAGGACAAAGAATTTTATATATATAGATAAAGCATTCGTAGGCTTTCCTCATTTCTTGCCAAAACATGGTTAATTTCGCCCTAATTACCCATTATGAACTTCAGCATTCTATAATGCGAGTTCCACCGCGTGAGCACTGACTTTTTAGCGAAGTAGGCAGAAGTACTGCAAATTTGCCTTTTTAAATTATTTAACCATTTTTTTGCACGACTCCATGACTTTTGAAAGATCGGTTGCAACTTTTAACGAGCTTCCCAATACATTTGCGTTTTTCTTAACTCTGCGGGAAATTGTAGTTGGATCCGGTAGCAAATCTTCAATATCGACGTGTTCTCCGTAAATCTCCAGACTCACGAAGCCACAACCACGCCCTGCAGAAAATGGCCTAGGCTTCGACCTTGTGGAGCGCCGACACTGTATGTCAAATAGTTGACTTCTTGATCACTTTGCAGCAGGAATGCCTATTTAAATTTAATGTATGATTATTTGCATATTTCAACACTTTACACAAAACTCAAAACCAGCCAGGACTGAACCGTCTTCATTCAAAATTTCGGACAACGCATTGCACACAAAACTACGCCCTTTGCGTCGACTTGACAACGTGTTAAGGACATTATCAATTTTCTCAAACACAATTTCCATACTGTTTTCCACTTTTTTAAATTAAAAAAAAAAAAAAAAAAAAATTTTTACTGCTAACTGTTGTACATTTTTTGGTGGTGGGTAATTCTCTACAAAAATAACATCAATATTTAAGTTCACATCTAGTAAACTTAACATTTCGGAACTATAATTCCTTTTTTCCAAGTCCTTTCGAGATCTTACGTGTCTATGGATGTTGAAAAGGTCTTCATTCTGCCTAGTTCGTGAAATCTTGCAAGTATTTATATATCTAAACTTTTTGTAGTCCTTGTTTTTGTATTCTTGTGCTTCTTCGGACAACTCTCCAATTGGCAAACATTGATACTCAATTAAATCTTTACCATGAGCCAAAATCCTGTGTACCGTAGGAGTAAGATTCTTCTAAGGGTACATATCCGTCAAAAGTTGTGCTGTTTTTGATGTATAGTCATCAAACTTTGAGCTATTTATCATTTCTCTACAGCTTATAACATTAAGGATAACAGCATGCCTTCTTATAATCTCATTGTGAACACCAGTTACTTGAGAAGTCACCTCATTATTTGCATAAAATCTTCTGGACGTATTTCCGTATTCGTGTTTTGGGCAATCCACTTTCAGTGCAACTTGCTGGAAAATTCGTCTTGTATAATTTTTTTCCGTATAGGTTGTATATCCTTCTAAAAATGACGCGGTGTTTGTAATATCATTTAAGACCTTGCCATCAATCATTGAAAGATAAAACTTAAAATCAAATGACAGTGTTTTCCCATTCTTGGCTTCGATAACCGTTGGTTTCAATTGATCAATTTGATTTTTTATGTCGCTTGCAGTTGACCTTGTCAGTTCCGATGTCTCCTTTGCATATTTGAAGACCATTGGACGGCAATAGTGAACAGATGACGGTCGAAGATTTCCCCAATGCTCAGAGCTTTCACTTCTTAGTCGCAAGGGAACTAGAGATGCCATAGACATATGGGCATTTCCATAGAAGTGTCAAATTTTGAAATTTTCTTCCAAAAATGTATTTAAGTTATTTATTTAAGCAATATACGCTAGAAGAAATTCAATAGGATGAACATATAGATTCTACATTGGAATAAATTCACTTTTTCCATATTTATGTCCATTTTCTTAAAAATTGATTTCCAAAATGGACCGTTTGTATTTTATCGATTACAAAAGTAAGATAGTAAGATTGTAACATAAACCATTTTAATACATAGAAATATGTTGAAAGTTTAATTTGCAACAAGTTTTTCGAGCAGTTTCGATATATCATTTAAAAAAAGAGAGGCATTAACAACATAAATATATTGTGGAACAAAATGTCACGTGCGACATGTCACGTGCTACGGTGACTCAAATTACATTTAAAAAAAACTACTTGATATTTTTAAATCAAACAAAAATCATTTTTTAGATAAATGAATACATTACATTTGAAAATAAATTGCATCAAAATATTCGGTCACGTTTTGCCGAAATTGGTGCTAGAACTGGTCGCCGAAAAAACGACTTCTATCTGAGTCGCGTGCGAATGCCTTGGTTTTTTTAAATTATCTTGAAAACGAACAATTTCCCAAAATCAACTTTAGCACCAATTATAGTGCTAATCAATACCTATAAGATTCCCCTTTTGTCACAACAAAATAATGTTTTGGCATATGTTTTATTTCACTTTGAATGCGTACGAATGTCGCATTTGACATGGGAGAATTACCCATATTCTTATCGGAAATAGTTTTGTCTTCTGAGTGTATCACTTGTTCATATGCACTTTGTCCGGACGATCCATCACTGAGTAAAAGAAAGTACTCTATGGCCTTTTTTAAGCTCTTTTTTAAGTATAATTGCAGTTGTTTTAAATGTTCTGATAAAAATTTGAAATTTGAAAAGGGTAGTGTTTGACACATAGCCCAGAATAAATATCACATGCACCGGAAAACTAAGTCCTAATTTTGAAATAAGTGGTTTGACAAATGTTGTCTTTTTGCTAACAGGAAAAAACCGAAATTAAAAATATTTTATCAAAAATCGCGCGATTTTTTATAAAATATTTTAGACTTCGGCTTTCCCTTATTTTTGTTTTCCCACTTTTTGTTTTTCTAATTTTTGTTTTCCCAATATTTTCTTTCCCAATTTTTGTCTTCCTAATAACTGTATTCCTAATTTCTGGTTCGTCATTTTGAATTCCTAATTATTCGATTCCTAGTTTTGGATCCCTTATTTTTTTTCCGAATTTTCGTATTCTGAATAATATTTTTCAACATTCGTATATAGAATCGAAAATTTATGTATTACAATTATAAGATTAAACAGTCACCATTTATAGCCGCCGGTAAGGGCTTGTATAAAAAAATAATTTATATGTATAAAAATAAAGTTAATGTTTATGGTCGTACAAAAATATAATTTCCCAATTAAATGTTCAAAACAAAGAGGGTCCAACCCCCGGCTCGCATCGCTCGCGGGAAAGTGCGACTAAAATCTAGTGTACTCGACTTTAGGATATCCAGTGCCCAGGCATTCCGATAACCAAATACGTATTTCCACGCCCTTGGGCACGCCGTAGGTTTGATGCTTTTGAAGAAAGCTGATTTAAATTTATCGACTCATTGTACGTATAACATCTATATGAATTAGTGATTTAAGTGATCTTAATTTAAGACCGATTGTTCCTATGACGGTTTATGATATAGTAGACCGATTTCAACCAAATTTAGTCAGGATGCATAAGACCACCGCAGATAAATTTTCTGTGAGTTTCATTGAGATATCTAAAACAGCAAAGCAGTTGTTCGTAGTAGAACTTGATTTTTGACTGGTCGTTCCTATGTCAGCTACTCACATGATATCACTAAGCTTACAATACATAGAGGTGTCAAACAAGCATTTTTGTGGCTTCATTGGATTTGTATGCAATGCGACCTCAGAGCCTTCGGCAAAAGCCGAAGCATGTTCACATACAGAAACGATAGTGAGCGAGAGACCGACACAAAACGTGCTCATCGTTCTGGTGTCCATCAAAGACTGAAAATTTTTTGTCGTTGCCTGTGTGTGCTCTCTCATTGAAAAGATGTGGCGCCATCGCTGTGTGCAAGCACTGTTGTTTGATCGCGTGGCTACTCGCACTCTCTCTCTCTCTGCGTTAACGGGCTCGATCGCACTGTTAATCGCCCAAGCTGAAGTTCGCTCTCTGTTGTTCGCTCTCTGTTTACGTACTCGCTAGCTATTGATGCCGCTTTTTTTTTTCTGCCGCTAATTTTTACAGTTATCTTCTATTATTGTGTTTGTTACTAGACCTGTTAGTGATGTCTTCGAAGTAATATAAGCTTACAATAATGAAAAAAAAAAACTTTTTTTTTTTCTGTACATACATACATACATACATATGTAGGTAAAAGGCTACAGGTGAAATATGGATTTTTAACTCACATTTTGGCTTTTTTTTAAGAAAAAAATGAGTCTAACGATTTTTAAAAATTTTCAGTGTGCTGTAAAACGTAAATAAATAAAATAAAATAAAAAATCCTTTCTCTAGACAAAAAATATGTTTATTCTTGAGCAAGTATATTGTTTAGAATAATATTACATACAAGTCAAATGACCTTCATACTTGTGTATTGCAACAGTAACCAGTATTGACAGACAGTTTAATTCCGTTTGAAAGAATGTGGGCTTTAATTTGTTCATTTTCCTGCATTTTAGTTAAATTTTTTCTTAATCTCTTAATTATCTGGGTCATGGTACTGAGGTATAGTTTTACAAGCACTAAACACTTTTTATCAATGTTATAATTTCAAAAGCATACATATGGGTAATTCTCCCATGTCGAATGCGACATTCGTACGCATTCAAAGTGAAATAAAACATATGCCAAAACAATATTTTGTTGTGACAAAAGGGGAAACTTATAGGTATTGATTAGCACTATAATTGGTGCTAAAGTTTATTTTGGGAAATTGTTCGTTTTCAAGAAAATTTAAAAAAACCAAGGCATTCTCACGGGACTCAGATAGAAGTCGTTTTTTCGGCGACCAGTTCTAGCACTGATTTCGGCAAAACCTGAACGAATATTTTGATACAATTTATTTTGAAATGTAATGTATTCATTTATCTAAAAAATGTTTTTTGTTTGATTTAAAAATATCAAGTATTTTTTTTTTTAAATGTAATTTGAGTCACTGTCGCACGCGACATGTCGCACGTGACATTTTCTTCCACAAAATATTTATGTAGTTTCTGTCTCTCTTTTTTTAAATTATATATCGAAATCAGCCCGAAAAACTTTTTTAAATTAAACATTCAATATATTTCTTTGAATTAAAATGGTTTATGTTACAATCTTGCTATCTTACTGAGTGTAATCGATAGAATACAAACGGTCCATTTTGGAAATCAATTTTTAAGAAAATTGACATAAATATGGAAAAAGTGAATTTATTCCAATGTAGAATCTATATGTTTATCCTATTGAATTTCTTCTAGCGTATATTACTTAAATAAATAACTTGAATACATTTTTGGAACATAATTTCACAAGATGTGAGTTTTTGAGGAATTTTTCGTTTTTAGGCTCGGTTGACATTTCTGGAGAAATGCCCATATGTAATTTAAACAATTTCTGATAAAAAAAAAACCTCTTTACGAGGTAAAAGTCTAGTGACGAAAACATTTTCATGCCAAGAAAAGAGAGACGAAGTAAACATGTTAGCAGACCGAGCGAACAACAGCTTGAGCGATGAACACAGCGAGAGTCAATACGCGCTAACAGAGTCATGGAGAGCAAGAGAGCCCACAACAGCTCGAGCGAAGAACAACGCGAGCGAGCCTCAATGCACGTTAACAGAAACAAGAAGAGAGAGCGAACATCAGTCCAAGCGGGTGACTGCAAGAGCCGACACATGCGACGACACACAAACACACACAGGCTGAAATACGAAATCTGCGAGTTGGCTGCGCGCAGCAACAACAGTAGAAAGAGAGCGCTTACAGTAGCCGAAGACAAATTATTAAGTGTTAAGTATTGCCAACTCATCTGATATCCCACCAACTTTAAAGTTTTTCGAATGCCAAACGCATAGTGACGAAAGCATTTTTAAACCCTGAAAATTTCAGTAAATATCAAATTTGTTTTTAAATTTGGATCGGATCACTATATTATATGTAGCTGCCATTGCAATGGCAGCATTGGCAATGGCAATGCATTGGAACGATTCATCAAAAATAAATATTTTTGTTGTTTCTGGAAATATATCAAACGAACTCAAAGTTTGCAAATTTTCTGTTGTCTTATGCATCCTGACCAATTATGGTTGAAATCGGTCCACTATATCATATAGCCGTCATAGGAACAATAAATTCTGAATGCTCACACGACGCACAGTGGGGCCATTGCTCGTATTGCTTTGCAAAAATCATAGCTTTTGAACCAATGAAGATATTCCAAAAATTTAAAAAGGCTTTGACAGAAAAAGCCATAGAAAAACTTTTTGTGCATATTTGACGTGTTAATTAAAAAAAAATTGTATTTTAGCATAATCATACATTTTAATCAAATTTAATATTTAAAATAACTATATCTACCCCCAAAAAAACCTCTTTACGCGGTAAAAGTCTAGTGACGAAAACATTTCCATGCCACAAAATTTCTGATATCCAATTTTGTGACGAAATATAATTAATTTTTTATATATATTAATTTATTATATACTAGGGGGGTCCGCCCCCTGCTCGCTTCGCTCGCCAACCCCCGCTCGTTTATTATATATGCCAAAAAAAAAATTAATATACATACAAAGTAAAAAAAAATTGGCATTCGGCACTGCGCAAAAAGTTATTTTTTAGGTGCAAGGAAGCTGAAGCTTTTTGCGCAAAGTGCCGAATGCCAATTTTTTTTTACTTTGTATGTATATTAATTTTTTTTTTGGCATATATAATAAACGAGCGGGGGTTGGCGAGCGAAGCGAGCAGGGGGCGGAGCCCCCTAGTATATAATAAATTAACATATATAAAAAATTAATTATATTTCGTCACAAAATTGGATATCAGAAATTTTGTGGCATGGAAATGTTTTCGTCACTAGACTTTTACCGCGTAAAGAGGTTTTTTTGGGGGATAT
>JBAMBK010001113.1:0-29699 GCA_037043435.1 Drosophila suboccidentalis | reverse complement strand
TTATCGTGCGCATGCGTACAACAACTTTTATAAGTTGCTGTAGTGCTGTTCTGTTTTGCATTATCTTTTGCTGAACATTGACTGAGCTCACAAGAACCTGAGTGATATTGCGGTAAACGTAATTGACATACAATTGAAGTTCAGTTATGTTGTTGCTGTTCTTGCATTGTGCTTGCTTTCGCTTTCGTCTAGCCAAAATTGCTAGTAAAAACAGCTGTTCGCATTACAGTCGTGGCACATAATATTCGGTCTTTTCTGCATTAACGTACAGTTTTCATAATGATTTTTTTTTCTTAATAATTTCTAAAATCTATTGCCTTTAAAGTAAAGCTTAAAAGAAAAAATATTTTTATTATTGGTTAATATGATTCCTTTAAAATAAAGTTTAAATAATAAAGTAATATTATTCATTTCTGAATATGATAATATAAAGTAAAATATTAAATTAATGATTTTTAGAAATGAGCACAAGAAGTTGCTGATTTAATTTTAGATAATAAATAATAGATGCACTAAAAGAAACAAACAACTAAAAAGATACTTATTTTTCTTTATATTCTAATACAACCATAAAATTTATTAATAATAGTTTTATACATTCAAACATACATATATGCTTGCATTTAAATAAACCTTACTTTTCAGCAACTTTTCGCTTTACTATCGCAACGTTAATATAAAAAGTTGAAATAATATTTTTTTTTTGAACTATCGGTTAGAAAATTAATAGGTTAATAGAATATCGGTGTAACGTATATTAAATATTTTTTTTTACGTTCTTGAAATTAAATTTTATGCTCTCAGCTTTTGTCAGCATAATATTCGCTCAATCGTTTAATGAAGAATTTAATTAATTGTAATAAATGATTATAATGAAGTCTAACTAAATTGTTATTAATTCCGGGAATTATGAAAAGCGGACGTGAGTTAGTATGAACGAGAAATAGTGTGCTTAAGGGATCGTCCCAAATATGTTCTGCTCTTGGACGATCATGGCAGGGAGGGGATACAGGCTCCCGAAGGACATCTCGGGGTAGCCATCGCACACTAGACGTTCATAAATATGGCTAACTTTCTTTTCTTTTCTCTACTTTGTGTTGTTGTCTGATCTTCCCTGCTTCCTCTGACTGATAGGCAAATATCCTCCCCCAAAAATAGCATGCGAATTTTTATTAATTAATGATGTATCAACGAGCAAGTAGCATCGCGGTTCTCTTCCCGAATCCCCCCAACGCCGACGAGACATAGCCGGAAACTAGCGCATGCTCCGCCTTCAATGCCTACAATCACATCTGCTCGACTTTAATACAGCGATACGTTGTATGCTACAATTATTATTAATTATTTGGCGCCCGAACGTGTGGGGCCCGATCTGGCAAGCCCCGCTCTAAAATTACGATAGAGCAAAAATGTCTCTTAGTCGATGACATCTGACTTTAGTCAATCAGTAGGAGCTTTAATTCATTCCCTTTGTCCTGTTTTTTTTGTTGAAGGGCTTTGGATTTCTTAGAACTTCAAAATAGCTCTATGACCGAGCCTTACAGAACAACAGAAAAACATATGTCCCTTAGTGCAAATTACTGGATAAGTTATTTCTTCAAATTAGAATCAACGCCGCAATAAGCAGTAGCTATGGGAAAATTTCCTTGTATTTTTATTTATTTTGTGAAGTTTTTGCTGGACGCGGGTTATATAGTGGACTAGTTCTACGCCCTCCGCTTTTATGAAGCAGAATAGTAAAATACCCTTCGTGATCTTGTGATTTCAGGTTTCACATATCCTTTCCTTTTCTCTGTCTACGTATTTTTTTCTTCCCTGTAACTAAGCAATTGTGCTAATGCTGTTTGCGTCAGGCAAATTAATACAGTTGTCGTTTTTTCTCATTCCAATTGTCAAAATCTTCTTGGATAAAATACTGGGGATCTATAGTCATTGTCGTCTTATTTTGCTGGTGCGTTTCTTTTATTAGGAATGGCAATGAGAATAGTTATCTCATAATACAGTATCCCGCTGATTTTTAGCTAGATGCGATCGTAGTACTATCGGATACTAGATAACTCTGATGATCAGGCATATTGCCGTTTGCTATGCGGCTGATCATTGTTTATCAAAACATCCATTAGATACTATCGTTTATCATAAATATTGTATCTTAGCATTCTTTTACTTGTTGCCTATTTTTGAACAGTGTTGTTATTACTCAGGAAAGTGGCTCATAATTTCCGGATATTTATGAATTATTTTGCAGTTTAATATATTGATTTCTTTTTGGAAATTTTCTTTTGAAGTTTAGTTAAAAAAAAAAAAAAAAAATATTGATTTTTTTTTCTTTAAATTTTATTTGAAGATTAGTTTAATATTTGGATTTTTTCTTAGCAATCTTCTTTTGAAGTTTAGTTTAATATTGTAATTTCTTATAGAAATCTTCTTTTGAAGTTAAGTTTAATATTTTGATTTTTTTATACATTTTCTTTTGAATTTTAGTTTTAATTAGTAGCCTTAGATTAAAAATAAAACATAATAGGCATTGACTACCTTTCGCTATCGAAATTGTGTCGAATCGGTCATGTTTGTAGCTCGCAGTTGTGAAAATTTAGCTGGTGAGATTCAGTGCTATATCTGCCTCAAGGACATCGACCACAGAACTCAACTATTATCTACCAGCTGTAACCATACTTTTCATTGGGTCTGTTTCAATACGAAAGTCACAAATAGAGACATTTGTCCTGTTTGTAGGAAAGCATTACAGTCCTCTACGTTAAACTTAACATTCAACTCGGATTTGAATCAGTCAACTCAGAGTTTACCAGGCTCATCCATGCCAGCCGTCACTAGAGGTCAAAGCAAGAATACAGCCGAGCGAAGTAATATGGACAATGCTTCGCAAAATCAGGAAGACGCCTCTAATGTGGCAAGCAGAGAGTCTCCTTCGAATATTAACGAGCTGCAACATACTTTGGCCGAAGTTCTGACTTTGCACACCACTAAACAAACTGAGTTAATTACTCAGTCATTAAATGAAGGATTTAGAAATCTCATGTCTGTTTTCGCTTCTCAGATAGCTTCTTCTTCTCACACTCGCTCATTGCCTTTACAAAATAGTCCACCTATTGAGCCTCAAGGTTTGTTGGCTCCAACATCAGACGCATCTATGTTGCCAGGAACTGCTAATCCTGCCAATCAGTTACCTACAAGGTCCCAAAATCGAACATCATCTGGAATTATGTCTACAAATCATTCACTACCTAGACTTTCGCCATTAGGAACTGAGCTACGTCCAGATCGGATAAGCCAGATTATCACGAATTGGAAATTAAAGTTTTCCGGCAGGTCAGGAATATTTGTTGAGGACTTCATATATCGAGTGGAGGCACTTACTATTCAAACGTTGGATAGCAATTACGAATTGCTAGCTCGTTATATTAGTAATTTGTTTGAGGGAACCGCCTCAGAGTGGTACTGGCGCTACCACAAGAGCGTTCATGAAATAATATGGGAAGATTTGAAGAATGCTTTGCGTGTCCAGTTCAGAGAAGAACGAACAGATGTAAACATCCGAGCTGCGATCGACCGTCGAAAGCAAAAGGAAAATGAATCCTTCGACGAGTTTTACGAAGCTGTCGTGCAGATAGCCGATAAATTATCTGAACCGTTGCCAGAAGCATATTTGTTAGCCTCGATTCGATCAAATTTGTTGCCTGACATTCAACATGAGCTTCTCTATGAGAAAATTGAGAGCATAACTAAGCTGAGAAGCATTGTTAGAAAGCGAGAAGTATTCTTTCAGACCATGCAGAAGCCGCTATTGTCTAAACCACGACCAGCTCCTCGACCGGCTCCACGATTTGTACACGAAGTTGATGTCGAGTCTGATAATGAATCTATTTTAAGTGAGAACGATGTAGCAGCCATAAGTCTTTTATGTTGGAATTGTGGCAAAAATGGCCACCGCTATCAAGACTGCGTGGCCGATCGTCGCGTCTTTTGTTATGGGTGTGGTCAGGCAGACACATACAGACCAACTTGCTCTAGATGCAACAATTCAAAAAACTCCTTGCCCCGTGCACCTCAGAAAAGTGCACGCAGACAAGTAGCCTCGAAAGCGACCAATACAGATTAGAAGCCCCGAATTCTTCTAAAGTATTTCCACCGGACATTCAATCTTTACCTGATATACCTTTACACAATCGGCTCAGTAATTTTAATCAACAAATTAAGAACTCTACAAGTAAACGAGATGCACGATCCAAGGCGCGAAGAAATACATATCGAAAGCAACGAAGACAGGAAAATCAGTCTTTACTATCTGCAATTGTAGCCCACGATATTCGTCCATATGCAGATGTAGTCATATTAGGCAGATCGGTATCTGGTTTAATGGACACCGGCGCCTCTGTTAGCTGCATCGGTGGAGATTTTGCTGAAAGCATAATAAAATATCAAGTACCTCATAAACCAATGTGCTCTACTGTGCGAACTGCAGATGGCAACACTCAGAAAATTATCGGAAAATTACGTACAGAAGTCGTGTATAGGGGAAATGCTAGGACTTTATCCTTTTACTTAGTCCCTTCGCTAGTGCAGCCTCTTTACTTAGGCATTGATTTTTGGACAGAGTTCAAGTTATTACCTGCTGATTTAACCAAGTCTGTCAATTTGGCAAGCATCGAAGGTATCGATGTTGACAAATTTCGCTCATTGTCAGAATCTCAGAAAATTATTTTGAAGCAAACTATCGATTGCTTTCCATCTTTTGCAAAAAATGGATTAGGGAAGACAAACATTCTTTCACACGAGATTGATGTGGGCAATGCAAAGCCAATCAAGCAACGACACTATGCCGTTTCTCCGGCAATTGAAAAATTAATGTTCGATGAACTCGATCGCATGCTTGCCCTAGGAGTAATTGAAGAATCGGATAGTGCTTGGTCATCGCCAGTTGTTCTCGTGCGAAAGCCAGGCAAAGTCAGACTCTGCATTGACAGTAGAAAGGTCAATGAAGTGACACGAAAAGATGCCTACCCTATGCCACTCATAGACGGTATACTTAGTCGCCTTCCGAAGGCCGAGTATATAACTAGTCTAGATTTAAAGGATGCCTACTGGCAAATACCGCTAGAGCCAAGCTCTCGGGATAAAACTGCTTTCACGGTGCCTGGGAGAGCTCTTTACCAATTTACAGTCATGCCTTTTGGCCTTACTAATGCGCCGTCTACGATGTCTAAGTTAATGGACAAGATAATTCCAGTAAAATTTAAAAATGAAGTCTTTGTTTACCTGGACGATCTTCTCATAGTTTCGGAATCCTTTGAAAAACATATGAGCGTGCTAAAAGAGTTGGCTTTGTGTTTATCAAAGGCAGGGTTAACCATAAATGTCGAAAAAAGCAAATTTTGTGTGCAAGAAGTTCAATATCTAGGTCATGTGGTCGGTCATGGAACTATTTCGATGGATCCAGATAAGATTGTGGCGATTAATGAGTATCCAGCACCCCGGTCCTTGAAACAGCTCCGCCGTTTTCTCGGTATGACTGGATGGTACCAGAAATTCATTTGTAATTTTGCCTCCCTTGCTGCACCTCTTACTGATGCGCTTAAGCACAAAAGACGTTTCGAGTGGTCAGAAGCAGCCGAAAATGCCTTTCAAGCTTTGAAACAGGAAATGTGTAAAGCTCCTGTACTACACACACCAGATTTCGCAGAGCCATTTTATATTCATTGTGACGCAAGTCATACAGGTGTTGGAGGAGTCCTGATGCAAATAAATAAGCAAGGTGATGAAGTTCCGATCGCATATATGTCGCGAAAGCTCAATCAATGTCAACGAAATTACTCAGTGACAGAGAAAGAATGCCTGGCAGCAATATTGAGCATAAAAAAATTTCGTGCATATGTTGAGGGGCATCCATTTACAGTGATTACTGATCACGCGTCTTTAAAATGGCTTATGGCACAAACAGACCTAAGTAGCAGATTAGCGCGATGGGCTTTGAAACTACAGGGTTATAGCTTTTCAATTCAACATCGCAAAGGATCCAAGAATATTGTTCCCGACGCTTTGTCGAGAACTCACACTGAGGACCTTTCCTCAATCGATACATCAACCTTTATTGACTTACAATCACCTTATTTTCAATCAAGTTCTTATCAGGAGCTGCGTTCTAAAATAGAACAAAATCAGAGCCAGTTACCTGATATAAAAATAATAGATGGATTTATATATAGGCGAACAGAACATGCGTCCGGAGAAAAAGTTGCCGATGATTTAGTTTGGAAATTGTGGCTTCCCTCTGAATTAATTCCGATAGCATTAAAAATGGCTCATGACGATCCACTTTCTGCCCATGGCGGGATTAATAAAACCCTAGAGAGATTGCGTCGTTATTACTACTGGCCAAACTTGGTAACTAATGTCAAGGATTATATAAATCAATGTGAGATCTGTAAAAGCACTAAAAGTTCAAACAAGGTGCTCAGACCTCCTCTTGCGAAAAGTGGAGAAAGTCATCGTTTCTTTCAAAAGCTCTACGTTGATTTTCTAGGCCCTTATCCGAGATCCAAATCTGGTAATGTAGGAATCTTTATTGTGCTTGACCACTTTACCAAATTTCCTTTTTTAAAAGCGGTTAAAAGATTTACAGCAGATGCTATCACACAATTTTTAGAAGACGATCTGTTTCATTGTTTTGGCATCCCCGAAACTGTAGTCTCTGATAATGGGGTACAATTCAAGTCGCATGTTTTTAATAATCTGATGCAAAAGTACAGTATAAACCATGCTTACACAGCAGTTTATGCGCCACAGGCCAATGCGTCCGAGCGTGTAAATAGGTCGGTAATCTCTGCCATTAAAGCCTATATTCATCCTAATCAGTCTAACTGGGATGAAAATTTGAGTAAAATTTGCTGCTCTTTACGCTCGAGTTTTCACACGGCAGTGAATAACACGCCATATAGGCTCGTCTTCGGTCAGCATATGATAACTGATGGTTCTACTTATCGGCTCTTGCGTGACTTAAATCTACTCGAAGATCGTTCAGTTTTATTCAACCGAGATGACTCTTTGGATCTCATGAGAAATAGAGCGGTCAACGTGATGCGAAATCAACATGCACGCAATGAAAATGCTTATAACCTGAGAAGTAGAGAAGTTTCTTATGTTGTTGGTCAGGAGGTTTTTCGCCGAAACTTTCAACAAAGTAATTTTGCAAAGGGATTCAATGCGAAACTTGCCCCAACATTTTTAAAAGCCCGAATTCGTCGTAAGCTAGGGAATAGTTATTACGAAATTGAGGATATGCAGGGTAATCTGATTGGAAAATATCACGCTAAAGATATTAAACAATAATTTCTTTAATTTCAGTCCTGCTCACAAGCGCGGATCACCCTTGTTGCTTCCCCAAGTGCGATTTTGGTCGGGGGTATTGTAATGGCGCTTGTTTGCTCTAATTAAAATAAATCCTCAAAAGTAGGCAATAACATTTTTCTCAATAATAACCATTCTTTTTTTTACGTTGACCCTGAAAGTATGCATCACTACCTATACACCATTATGTTAACATGTAACATAACATTTAGTAGTAGATTTCATTTTAGTCTTAGTAGTATATTTTCTTATGTATAGTAACTTTAATAAAATACTTGGTAAATTATGGAAATATTCTTAAAATAGCGAGAAAATTGAATGCTGCGAAAATTAAGAAGGCATACCATAGATAAGTTGTCCGTATTCGATTTCAGTCTATGCACTTGTGGAAAATATTCGATAAATCGAAAATGCATCCTAATTAGTAAAATGCATTCTTGGGTGGAAATGCACCTTTGCGTAAATCGTGGTTAGAAGCCATTTCCGCAATGCAGACTCGATCTCTTTTCTTAGCGATCGTCGAACAGTGCGGATGTCTTTAATTCAAGTCTCTCTCAAAGGGAAAATTTTTAATTAACAACGTGCTCAATTTACCTGAAAGTAAAAATTTTTTTTCATTGCTTTTAAGCAATTGAAAATACTGAAAGTTTTATCAGATCGCTGAGAAATACATAAGGCTATCCAGGCTTGGATACATGTTGAGCTGTTTTGCAGCAGGAACGTTTAAAGTTTCTTCTTGGTGCCAATCCAAAAAAGGGTAATTATTGTCATTTAATCTTCTCTTTGGTACCAGCTTTTAATTGTTCTTTCGAACAATTAATTCTCTTTTGCACACAGATTGGCACCCATACCAACCCAGAAAGCCCCGCTTCATACGGCAGGCAATCGCCAGCAGGCAAGAGAAGAGATAGAGCAGATCAGTATCCGACCTACCGACGTTCAGAGAGCAGCAGTCAAAGTGTTAAAAGATCAGATCGAGCCAAGCGCTCTCACGAAATGTGGAAAATTCCTGGGAAAATTTGCCTAAAAAGTGTGAAAGCCCCCCCCATGTGCCATAACCTCAAGTGAAAGTCTCTTCCAAATCATTTGCTCCATGTGCAAAGTGCCGCCTTTGAAAATTGCGATGATACCACCCCAAAGCAGCTAAAGGAGCTGTCAATAGTTTTGATTTTTTTTTAGTTGTTAATATGCTGGAATAATTGTGTTATTTTTTTTTATTTGGTTATCTGCCAATTAGCTTAATTAATTTTTTTTAGTGAAAAGCGAAAAGTTGCAGAAGTGTAAATCCACAAGAAAAATATCAATTATGATCTTATATATATAATGTGCATACATATTAATTTAATATTAATTAATAATACTAAATTCAGACTTGAGTCAGTAAATCACACCAATTAAATCAATTAATACAAATTAAAAATGTGATAAAAGCAAGACAGTGACAACAAAAATAATACCAATTAACACATATTAAAAAGGTAATAAAAGCCAGACAGTGCCAACGATAATAATACCAACACATCAAACCCCCATTAATAATGCAGTCAAACATCGTCGAAAGTACTTTCGTCGCTGGATTTGTAAATTGGTAAGCTGGAAATTTATTTTATTTTATTTTCATTTTATTGGCCAATTGTATATAACGTTTTTCCCAAGGTATCAGCAGGTTCTCGAGCAACGATGATCAATTGGCCGCAGCCACTTTATCGTGCGCATGCGTACAACAACTTTTATAAGTTGCTGTAGTGCTGTTCTGTTTTGCATTATCTTTTGCTGAACATTGACTGAGCTCACAAGAACCTGAGTGATATTGCGGTAAACGTAATTGACATACAATTGAAGTTCAGTTATGTTGTTGCTGTTCTTGCATTGTGCTTGCTTTCGCTTTCGTCTAGCCAAAATTGCTAGTAAAAACAGCTGTTCGCATTACAGTCGTGGCACATAATATTCGGTCTTTTCTGCATTAACGTACAGTTTTCATAATGATTTTTTTTTCTTAATAATTTCTAAAATCTATTGCCTTTAAAGTAAAGCTTAAAAGAAAAAATATTTTTATTATTGGTTAATATGATTCCTTTAAAATAAAGTTTAAATAATAAAGTAATATTATTCATTTCTGAATATGATAATATAAAGTAAAATATTAAATTAATGATTTTTAGAAATGAGCACAAGAAGTTGCTGATTTAATTTTAGATAATAAATAATAGATGCACTAAAAGAAACAAACAACTAAAAAGATACTTATTTTTCTTTATATTCTAATACAACCATAAAATTTATTAATAATAGTTTTATACATTCAAACATACATATATGCTTGCATTTAAATAAACCTTACTTTTCAGCAACTTTTCGCTTTACTATCGCAACGTTAATATAAAAAGTTGAAATAATATTTTTTTTTTGAACTATCGGTTAGAAAATTAATAGGTTAATAGAATATCGGTGTAACGTATATTAAATATTTTTTTTTACGTTCTTGAAATTAAATTTTATGCTCTCAGCTTTTGTCAGCATAATATTCGCTCAATCGTTTAATGAAGAATTTAATTAATTGTAATAAATGATTATAATGAAGTCTAACTAAATTGTTATTAATTCCGGGAATTATGAAAAGCGGACGTGAGTTAGTATGAACGAGAAATAGTGTGCTTAAGGGATCGTCCCAAATATGTTCTGCTCTTGGACGATCATGGCAGGGAGGGGATACAGGCTCCCGAAGGACATCTCGGGGTAGCCATCGCACACTAGACGTTCATAAATATGGCTAACTTTCTTTTCTTTTCTCTACTTTGTGTTGTTGTCTGATCTTCCCTGCTTCCTCTGACTGATAGGCAAATATCCTCCCCCAAAAATAGCATGCGAATTTTTATTAATTAATGATGTATCAACGAGCAAGTAGCATCGCGGTTCTCTTCCCGAATCCCCCCAACGCCGACGAGACATAGCCGGAAACTAGCGCATGCTCCGCCTTCAATGCCTACAATCACATCTGCTCGACTTTAATACAGCGATACGTTGTATGCTACACCTTGCATGGTGATATATTTATGGGTCCAGCATAATCAACGCTTGCTGCTGCAAAAGCCGATGCTGGTCTTACACGTACACCAGGCAAATTTCCCATTTGCTGTTCAGCTAAGCGTGGATTGAACTTATAGCACACTAAGCATTTGTGCGTTACTGACCGTACTGCATTTCTTCCATTAATTATCCAGAATAGCTTTCGCACATAGTTTAAAGTCAACGCCGCACCTCCATGCAGAGTGCTCGCGTGAGCGTGTTGTATTACTAGCGTCGAAAAATTATGCTTATACGGTAATATATACGGGTGCTTTTCCATCATAGGTAGCAACGCATCACGGAGTCTGCCTCCCAGCCTCCCATCAACATCAAAATACGGGTTCAATGACAATAGCGTGCTGTCCTTTGGTAACGCTCTCCCCAATTGCAGAGCTTTCCAATCGGCTGTGAAACACTCCAGTTGCACCATCCGTGTTACCGATCGAAGACTGTTACTTAGCTCGTCGACTGACAATCCTTCTGTTCGGCGTTCGCATCGCAGCACTTTACAGTTGCGAACGAATCTCAGTACATATGCTATAACGCGTAGCATATGTGTATATGAAGAGTATCGTTCCAGCAGGTTAACATGTGGCATCTGTTCAATAGATACTCGATTACTACTCACACTTTTCATTTCGTTGCTAACCTCAGTCGTTGACCCGATATCAATTTCCGTTGTTGGCCACTCCGATTCTGCTGCTTGTAGCCACTGTGGTCCATGCCACCATAACTCTGATGAAGACAACTTGTTGACGCTAAGTCCACGACTCAGATGATCCGCTGGGTTGTCAGCCGTCGCTACATGCCTCCATTGTGATGTCTCCGACGTCTCCAAGATCTTGCTGATGCGGTTCGATACAAACAGTTTCCACTTTGCCGCTCCGCCTTTGATCCAACTTAGCACGATCATAGAATCTGACCAAAAATGAGTATTGCAGAAATTAATATTGAACCTTACATTTTGCTTCAGATACTTAAAAATTTTTACTGCTACCACCGCAGCACACAACTCCGCTCTGGGGATTGTCAACTGAGGCTTTACTGGTGACACTTTACATTTTGCCAACAATAGTTCAGACCGATACGTGTGATCACCTGTTTGGACGCGTAAATATGCCACCGCACCGTAGGCCTTAGCTGAGGCGTCACAGAATATATGGAGCTGTCCGGATGCAGAAGTTTCGCCAAAATTTAAATACCGTGGAATTCGGATCTCTGTAATGTAAGGCAGATCATTGATGAACTTCGTCCATTCCTTTTGAATGGATGCTGACACCTGATCATCCCACTTCAAGCCTTCTTTCCAAAGCCGCTGCATTAACATTTTCGCTGTGACAATCATGGGACTTAGCCATCCGAGAGGATCAAACAACCGTGCAATTCTTGATAACACAATCCGTTTAGTTGGAACTCCCGAAGGTATTTCGAAGTTCACGCTGAATCTAAACTCATCCTCCATTGGGCTCCAGTACAACCCCAAAGTGCGTATGGTCTCCGTTGAATTGAACGGCAGTAATCCCTGCGACTCACGATGCTCCATTGGAATCTTCTCCAGCAGTTGGGGGCAGTTGCTAGCCCACTTACGAAGCTCAAACGTACCCTTATGCAGCATTTCCGTAATCTGACCCTGGACAGCTTCAGCTCCAGATAAACTATCGGCTCCTGACAGAACGTCATCCACATACATTTGGTATCTAACTACATCTGTGGCCAAAGGGTAATTCTCCGCTTCATCTGATGCCAACTGTTGCATGACGCGCATGGCTAGAAAGGGTGCTGGACTGGTCCCGAACATAACCGTAGTACAGCAATATTCGTCAATATCAGCTTTCTCCTCGGATTTCCATAATATACGTATTCGCTGGTACTGTGCATCATCCTCATGTATATTAATGCGTCTATACATCTTCTCCACGTCTGCCACAAATACAAATCTTAACGCCCGCCAGTTCATCAGAACTCCTGGCAAATCCAATTGCAATTTGGGTCCTATTGCCAACACGTCATTGAGTGCCTTTCCATTACTCGTTTTCATCGATCCGTCAAAAACAACACGCACCTTTGTTGTAGACGAAGACTCTTTGATGACCGGGTGGTGTGGTAAATAACAATGCTTTACTCCCTCCACGACTCCAGGTCGCATATAAGAATCCTTCGACGACTTAACAGGCATCATTTGACCCAGCTCCAAATACTCGTTTATCGTGGCAGTGTATACTTCCTTTAGGTTATCATCCGCACGTAGTCGCCACTCCAGATGACATAATCGCTTTAACGCTGCACGATATGATTCTCCGAGTACCATGGTAGAATCTAACGGCGTTAGAAAAGGTAAACGTACAATGTATTTTCCAGACGGCAATCGCCGGTGTGTTCTAACAAAGAACTCCTCGCACCATCTCTCTTCCTCCGAGAGATCTGCAGATTCCTTATCGAACTGTTCAAGCTCCCAAAACCTTTGCAACAAGTCTTCGAGCTCATTGGATGCCTCATTCCTTGATATCTTCACTCTATACGAAGATATAGGTGAAGCACGCCCGCTGATCTTGCCGGACACAATGTATCCCAACGTCGTATTTTGCGCCAAGGGTGCTCCGGTCGGTCCACGATGAGCTTCACTCAGCATCAGCTCGTCGTAGATGTCACTGCCCAGCAGCATATCAATTCCTTGAGGTACAAAATAATTCGGATCAGCCAAACATAAGTTTTTCAGATGAGGCAACATATCCTCGCTTATCTGCCTATCAGGCATTTTTTGACTCACCCGTGGCAAAATACGTATATATACCTGCACATTATATTTCACCTGTGAATCCAACCGCGATCTCAAACATATGACCATCGCTGTCGTTACTTCCGTGATTCTAGAGCTCGCTAATCCATTAACCTTAACATGCACCTTCTGCCGTGGAAGACGTAGCAACTGCGCTGCGCTCTCCGATATGAAAGATGCTTGCGATCCTTGATCCAAAAATGCTCGAAATTTTAACGGTACCCCTTCGGCGTTGTCCACTGTAACAACTGCAGTCGGCAATAACACATCACAATTTGACCCATTTGTCGATGATCCTTCCTTTGACCTGTTGACCAAATTTGTCGATACCTTTTGTGCACTCTCCTCCGACGGCTTTGGGGGTCCGACTGTCCTTTTCTCCTTTTCCACGTGAATGAGTGTGTGATGACGCCCAGTACACCTTTCACAATATCTGCGACTACCGCATTTCGACGCCTGATGCTTATTATCCAGGCAAATGAAACATAGTCGATATTTCCGAACTGTCGCCATCCGATCCGATACACCCATACCGGCAAATTGTTTACAATCAGTGATGAGATGATTTCCATGACCGCAGACCGGACAAGAACTATCATCTCGGGTCACAAATGACGATTTCACTGTTGTGCCTTTGTCGCTCTGCGACGTGTTCCGACGCTCCTTAGTCGACTCTGGATCGCTCCCATAGAACGTAGCAGTAATCATTGTGCGATACTGAATGTCCAGGAACGCACACAGGTCTTCAAATGTTGGTAGCTCTCGCTTGGTAGTGGACTTCTCCCATTCCAATCTTAGCTGACCGGGTAGTTTCCTTGTCATGTAGTACACCAATATTTGCCCATGACGTTGAAGATCCACTCCAATCTTTTCCAACGAGGTCACAGATGCTCGACACGTCTGCAAGAACTGCTTCAATGCATTTGGGTCGCCCTGCTGAACCGCTGCCTGTTTCTCGAAGACATCCATATAATGCTGAAATAGAACTCTTTTATTATAGTACATGTCAACTAACATATCCCACGCCTTATGGTAGTTCGATTCAATCAGCGTTAAGTGTTGTATATCCTTAGCTACTTCTTCAGAAAGAGAGTCTTTCAGGTAATGAAACCGATGCAGATCGTTCAGCCGTTCGCAGTTGTGAACTCTTGACAAGAACAATTCCTTGAAGACTGGCCAATCAACAAACTTGCTTCTGAAAACTGGTAATTTTATGGTAGGCAATTTGACTTCTTCTATCGCGCTATGGACAGTCCGATTCATCGAAGTGTCATGTACTGCGGTAGATGCGATTATATCGCGTTGACAGCTTAAATCGGTCTTGACTTCAGCAACAGCGTCGATGTATGCTTCTTCGAATAAACTAGAAATCCCGGCGCTTACATAATCCTTTTTCACCACGTCGTCGTGACCAACACGTACAAGCTCACGATGATTTTGCCGAAATTCATCATGAAACGCTCCTAACGATTCTAGTCTAGCCTCAAGATGTGACCGGCGTTACACGTCTTTCTTAAAATTACGTAACATGTCTCGCACTCCATCTAACAGTACCATTTGCTCCGAAATTAACTGTGCCAGTCTTTCCGCCATTTTGCTACGACCTCTAATGACCTCAAAACACAATGTCAAACTGTATCAACTCACCAGCGGATTGAGGTTAGATACCACTCTCCAGAATTTTACCAGAACTCTGCACGATCCAACACTCCACCCGTCACCAACAACTCGTAATAACCAAAATCAGAGAGATGTCTCACAGGAGGCACCAAAATGTGCTGGCTATTGGCTGCGCCCAATGCGGAGCCCCAGACTGCTGTAAATATGGGATGCGGCCCGCGGTATGATCGTCCATCCGTGGCGGCGTTGAGGCTCCCAGCATCTGGCGAGTTGTCCACCTTTAAATAAGAACGCTCTTGGTTTTCTTCTTAGAAAACTATTGCTTATATTTATTAGTAATGTGACGGTTAACACAAACTGTGTTCTTGTGCTATGAGCTGACGCTGACAGAATAGACAAAGAGTAAAACGCGCCTAATAGTTCAACTGAATTTAACAAAGGCAAAGCAAACGAAAAGAAACGTAACGGGATCAAAAGCGCATCCAATAACTGTGCATCTCCAGTGAGCGCAAGGCTGGTGTTTGCTGGTGAGCGCTCGCTCTCCGTCGCTCACTCTCAGTCGTAATCTCTCCAGAAAATAATTACGCGAAAGAAGGTCTTCTCCAGTGAACGCTTTAATTCAAACAGTAATGAGCTAGACATAGCTAGCGATGATAAAAGCCTTTAACAGACCTTATCGATATTAATATTAACATAATGTGATTAACAGCATATATTCGATTGCAAAAATACTAAGTTATTAATACTATTGATTTCGATTTATAATTGATGAGAACTGGCGTGAACATATTCCCGGCCTTGGAAGCTCCTTCCAACCAATCAACCGTCTAGTGGCAAAGGGCAAAGCTTATGAACGTTCCGTTTGAATAATCCCGTTTTTGTTCTGACAGTCACTACCCGGACTGCTCCGTCCTTGCCAGGATGTAGCTCCTCCACTCGTCCAAGCAGCCACTGGCCAGGCGGCGTGTTGTCTTCAGAGATTAAGACCAGTGTGTCCAGCTGCAAGTTGTTTACTGCAGTTCGCCACTTTGTCCGTTTTTGCAGCTCGGTGAGATATTCCACGGACCACCTTTTCCAGAACAGATTGTGCACCAGCATAATCCGTTTCCAGCGATTAGTCATTGACAATTTGACCAAATCGTCTTCGGCTGGTTCCACAATGGCGTTTATCGGCCGTCCCACCAGAAAATGACCGGGAGTTAAGGCTTCGTAGTCATTTGGATCCGAAGAAAGTGGTTGTAGAGGCCTGGAATTCATCACCGCTTCGACTTGCGACACTGCTGTAGCCAGTTCCTCATAATTAAGAGCAGTGCTGTTGGTGCATTTAACCAAAAGTTGCTTGGCCACCTTGACTGCACTCTCCCATAGTCCTCCGAAGTGAGGAGAGCGAGGCGGGATGAAATGAAACCGTACTCCTCGTTGACTGCATTCGTCGTCAATTTGACGTTTGTTGGTGGCTTCCATTAAGCCGTTTAGTTGATTCGATGCGCCCACGAAATTTGTGGCGTTATCGCAGAACAGTTCCGAGCTTAGTCCACGTCTGGCGAAGAATCGTTTTAATGCTGCTATAAAGGCGTTGGCGCTTAGATCCGACACCACTTCGAGATGGCATGCCTTTGCATACGAAGACGCATAAATAGACCTTCACTGGCCGTTTTCCCCTTGTGTTGAAATGCATCCAGATCGGCCCGGCAAAGTCCAACCCAGCTCGATCAAATGGGTGAATGCTTCCTTTTACTCGGCTTGCTGGTAGCGGTCCCATGATTTGCTCGCCCAAGACGGGTCGTAACCGGAAACATACCACGCAGTCTCTAATCGTTTTGCGAGCCACCTTCCTGCAATTAATAACCCAATATTTCTGTCGCAGAAAAGCACAAAGTGACTGTGCCCCGACATGTAAGTTTTTTCGATGTGTGTAAATGGCTAACGCTTTAATTGCAGCGTGATTACTTGGCATTAAAATAGGGTGTTTTGTTTCATATGGTAGATCGGATCTCGCTAATCGCCCACCTACACGTATTATCGATATGCCACATTCTTGGCTGATAAATGGATTCAAACATTGTATTTTTACTGATTTGACAATTTTTCCGGCTCTTAGTTCGACAAATTCCTTATGGAAACTCAAGTTTGCGGTAGATAGTACCTTAAGCCTCCTGCCAACTCATTCGCTAATAGGGAACCTTGCAATATTGGCTTTTCTCCATTTGCGACCCTGCGCCAACGATAGACATAGCTAAATACACGCTGTAGCTTTAGGAAGTCATTTACAAACTTGCATTCTCCGATGACATCGAACATTTCATCGGGTTCAGCTTGGCCAACTGCTAAAGCAAACTGCCCTTTCCTTTTCTCCGGCACATTTTCTTCGTCGCACTGCCACTGAAACTTGGACCATTGGTCCTCCTTGCTCATTAAAAAGTCTGGCCCATGCCACCATAGCCTTGACTTATTCAGATCCGCCGCATACAATCCCCTGGATACAATATCCGCGGGATTGGATTTGGATTCGACTTTATGCCAATCCTGAATGCTCGTTAAGTCCTGAATTTGTGCCACCCTGTTGGCAACAAAGGTCGTCCATCGGCTGGCATGAGCTGATAACCAATTAAGCACAATAGTTGAGTCCGTGAAGTATGCAACTCTGTCTACTTGCAAGTGAACGCATTCACGCACCTTAGCCATTAATTTGGTCATTAAGAGTGCACCCTGCAGCTCTAACCTAGGTAAGGAGATCACTTTAACGGGCGATACTTTAGATTTCGCAGTTACTAATTGTGTGACAATTTTCCCTGATTTCTGGACTACGCGAGCGTAAATGGCTGCTCCATATGCTCTGTTAGACGCATCTGAGAACCCAACTAGCTCTAGCCGGTCTATGCTGCCATTTAAGGGAATCACGGAGCGAGGAATAGCACATTTATCTATTTGCTTCAGTTCAGCCCGATATTTTTCCCATTGTGTTACAAAGCTTTCCGGCAGTTCTGCGTCCCACTCTTGCTTAAGCAGCCACAACTCCTGTAGGAATATTTTGCCTAAGATGACAACTGGACTTAAGAATCCTAGTGGATCGAATACCTGAGCCAACTCTGATAAGACTGCTCGTTTTGTGATGACCCGCGAGACTTCCGCGCTATACGAGAAGCGAAACTCATCATCTGCACTCGACCAACATATGCCTAACGCCTTAGATGCATCTTCTGTCTTTAGACTCAAAGTTTCTGATACAGACTTGTCGGTAAGAACCTCGCCACAATTGCTGCGCCACTTATGCAGCTCAAATCCACCCTTCGCTAGCAACTCAGAGACTTCCTGTTTTAGTGAGACAAGGCCTGCGACTGTATCGGATCCACATAGCATGTCGTCCATATAGAAGCATCTTCGGATCGCTGCACAAGCTATAGGATACTGCACTGCGTACATATCTGCGAGATGAATGAGACATCGAACCGCTAGAAATGGTGCCGCACTCGTTCCATACGTGACCGTTTTTAAACGCAGTATGTGAACAGGCTCGTCCGAATCATTTCGCCATAGTATGCACTGAAAGTTGCGATGACTCTCGTGAATGAGCACTTGCCTGTACATTTTGGCAATGTCTGCTGTCAACGCATATCTGTAAAAACGAAATTTAGTAAGTATCTCAAACAAATCTGGTTGTAGCTTTGGACCGACTAACATGGTGTCATTGAGCGAAACCCCATTGCTTGACTTGCAAGAGGCGTCGAATACAACCCTCAATTTAGTCGTCAAGCTTTCTGGGCGAATCACTGGATGATGAGGCATAAAGTATTTCACTTTCCCAACTTCTTCAGGAGCGATTTCTTCCAGATGCCCCAGTCTTCGATATTCTTCAATGAAATTCTGATATTGTTCTTTTAGAGCCAAGTTGCGATTCAGCTTCCTCTCTAAATTGTAAAATCTGGATAGCGCAGTCGCGTAGGTATCGCCCAACTTCTCCCCAGAGCTTTTAAAAGGTAATTTTACACTAAAATGACCCGACTTGGCTTGCTTTATGTTGGCAATAAAGTTTTCCTCGCAACGCTTCTCGTCTTCAGTTAAGTTCTCTATAGGGGCTGGTATCTCTTCACACTTCCAAAATTCTTGAACAATTCTCTCCAATTTGACAGTCTCATCGTTTCTTGGATTACACTCTTGCACTAAGAGCGATACGCTGCTTGACGGTGTGAAGTCCCCAACTACGACCCAACCTAAAAGGCTTTTCTGAAGTGTTGGCCAATTTGGTCCCAACTGAATCTGCCCTACGATCATCAACTTAAAGAACATTGCGACACCTAACAACATGTCTATACTTTCTGCGGAATTGAAGGAAGGATCAGCCAGCACAACACCTTTTGGCGGCCTCCAATTGTCACCTAGCATAGAGTTCGTCGGGTTATACTGCGTTATTTCTGGTAGCACACAAAAGCTTTCAGCAGCCGCAAACTTTGTGACTCTGGATTTAAATGTTGCCCGCACTTCGCCCATAATTTGCGAATGTGCATTTCCGATACCACTCAGCTTCACGCAAGTGTCTTTCATTTCGAGCTTGAGAGCTGTGACCAGTCTTGACGTCACGAAGTTCAACTGACTACCAGAGTCTAGAACACATCGGCACTTGTGATAGCCTCCCCCGCTGCTCCGAACCAGAACTACTGCAGTTGCTAGAAAACTGGTGCTTGATCTGGAGAGGAGAGAACTATGTAGTGCGCTAGATTCTTGTTTGGATTGTATAGTTGATTCCACAGAATCATTGGATGCGTTTCGATGCAGCAACTCGTGATGAGACTTGTAGTGTACAGGTAATTTAAACAGAAATTAAAAGTACATTTTTGTATAGCAAATAATAATAATGTATAAATAAAAAAAATAAATAAAAAATAAAAATAATATAGGTACCTATGTGAAAACAGTATTTAAATTTAGTATTCGCCTTGAAAAGATAATATACTAAGTTAGTAGATGAATTAGAACTATCGATTAGGAATTTGGGATTTTGCCATAAACGCGTTGTCTAACACTGCAATCGCTCTCACGGCTAATAAGCTGTCACTCTCTGAGAGAAACCAACTTCCGCCTTACTGGCCTATTTAAGCCCAGCCTTGGCCTCGAAAATTCTCTTTCGATCCGAGCGGCAAGATATCTCCACTGAGCTGTGCGAATTTTCAAGTTCACGTGGTTAACCTTACCTAGCCAATTGGCATATGGATTTGTGGAAATTAAAGAAAAATAATTATTTTTCTCATTGGGCGACACATTTTTCCTGAATTTTTATTCAGACACCAATTGGAACATTACTGAAAAAATATTCAAAAGCTAATTAGAATACAACGTGCAAGGAACACATCTTTCCCAACCGGCTGGCTTGGAGTATTTCTTGGGCTCCACAGAAGGTATTAGCAGTGCAAGCTTTCCAAATTGGAAGAGCACAGCAAGTTCCTCAAATTGTGCATGCAGTATCAGCAACTTTAATAAGAGCAGCAACTTTAATAAGCGCAGCAACAGCAGAGGGCGTAAAAACAGTGATTGAAGTGTCTTGAAAGTGATCCAGTTAGATATAAATCATACAAAAATTCAGTTTTACCTAAGTTGAAACCCTCAAAAACGGGAAAAATAATAATTGAAACGTTACTAGAAGAATATAAAAAAATATATAAGAAGAATATATAAAAAGGAAGAAAATAATAATAACAGTGCTTAACCTAGATACCCTACAGATCAAAAGCAAATAAAAAGTTATAGTGACGGTTCAAATTCAGTAAATTCCACTTGCATAATTTTTTTTGTCATAAAGTGATATTAATCTGATCTGCAGACTTATCGTAAAAAAAAAAAAAAAAAAAAAACAAATTAAAAATTAATTTTTTAAATGGAAATCAATTATGTATGTTTCTAAGTCTTAACCTCCCCAAAACAAAAAAAGAAACAACAACAACAGACAGCATGGGAAGGCCTTCAACATCGCTTCTGGACATGGGTGAGTTTTAAACAAAACAAAAACAGAATTAAACATTATAATTCGTTTCCAAGCAAATAAGTGAAAAGAAAAAGTGCAAATCAGGTGACGTCATAAAGTCGCGTTTTGTTATCTATTACAACAACAATTATCTTGGTTGTGTGTTTCTTTATCACTTGCCAACATAACGGTGTATTTTATGATCTCCACCTGATTCGTAGCTTTGCTGCACCGCTGTTTTGATCAGCTGTTCCCACACTTGGTGGAACCAAATGCAAAAGCAACATAAATTATAGTGAAACCTCGATAACGTTGACATACACATCAAATATGAGCCTATTTTTCAAATACTAATTGTTAATATTATTACGCACTACGATCTTTTTATTTGCTTTTTGAGTAACTTAAGTTTACAGAATTAAAGAACATGGATTAACTTTAGTGTACAAACTTAAAATTGCTTTAAAATTAAAGAAGCTTTAACCTATTAAAAAAAATATATAGATAGCATGCACATATAAAGCCTAAACTTATAAATAAAAATCTGGAAAGTAAAGATAATAAATAACGATCATTTGTTAAATGCACAATATAAATAACGAAAGTATGTGATTAAGTTAATCAATATCAGCATGCCGTAGAACTAAGAAAAATGTCAAAGCGAGAATAGATAGAAAACAAACTTATGCAAATTAAGATTTGAATAACTGAAAATGAAATGAATATTACTGAAATTAAAATTTGTTAGATGAATATTGAAATGAATTTAAATGTTGTTTGAAGAATAATATAAAATTAATTATGAAGTAAATTAAATTTTCTTTCTTTAAAGAGATGAAGGGGTAAACGAAGTTTGGGAGCTTTCGATATTTCTCTCGCGCGAGAAGGCTCATAGGTAGGGAGGGTTGTGACGCGATAAGCTGCTGGAACACCGGAGCAGCATCAGCATTTGATAGATTCCGTGTAATGTTTTTTTTTGTTTGCAATATTCTCCTCTCTTTTCTATCAACTCTTTTCTATACAATATGGCTTGGTTTTCCTACTTTTATTTATGTATGTACCCATGAGTGTTATTAGTGAGACTTTATCGAACCCACCCACAGGCTGTTTTTGCTGGTCGTTTCTAGGAAATCCAATCGAAGATCTCAACTAGATGAATTGAACTCATGGGCCAAAGGTCAGAGGGCAAGAAGCAGCTGGCCATTACATAATTTGGCGCCCGAACGTGAGGCCTTTCTGACAATATTATTGATATTAACTTATCAAATATTAATAATATTTGTAAGATCAGAGGTCCTTATTATTTAAATTTCTCTTTTTTCCAAATAACTTTTCAACAACTTTTCTAAATAGTGTAGTCATAGAGCTGAGGTAGTAGCTTGCTGGAAATTCGACTTTGGGTGAGGCCCAGATATCGACCGCTTGCGCATTTTAGCTTATTGATTGCGTAGCTTAATTTTTCTTCTTCGTTTAGGGTGTATTCAAGTCAATGGATATGTTAGCGTGAATCTCTGGATTTTCAATAATTTGGCAAGTCTAAATTAATGACCAAGGCAAACAAAAACATATTTGGACTCAAATAGCTAACTGAACAATTCTGTCTCTTTTTATGCAAACCTGTGTATCAGTATTTTTTATGGCAAAAGTATAGTCTGATAAAGCTTGGAATTTCACGATTTTAGTTAGGCTGAAACGATGACCTCTTGTGAAGACCAATACCACGTCAGATAAAGAAACTTTTACTGAAGGATGCCTCCTATTATTTTCTGTATAATAAACTAATTAAAAATTCTATTATTGCAACAACAATTAAGCGATTGGATAATTCAATGCTCAACTTTACCCCCGATTCAAGCTTTAAGGAAAAATTTATGATAGAGTGATTCAACTATTTAATCAAATTATTGACATTATTTTCTGATAGAAATGGCTGTTCATCATAGTGTCGAAAATTTAGCAGTAGAGTTGGCTAACGCAGCTCTATCAGAAACAACTTGTACAATTTGTCAAGAACCTTTAGGTGAAGCAAATTCTATTAATCGAGTTTTCTCCACTCCATGTGAGCATCGCTTTCACGAAAAATGCATAAGTGATTGGGTGGAGCAATTCAAAGAGTGTCAGGAGTGCAAGAAATTAGTACATCCTCGTGATTTAAAACAAGTCATTATACCCCCAGATACGCCAGATCCTTTTGTGCAAACAGGAACTGTACCTAAAAAACATAACACTCGACAACAAACTAAACAAAATTCTAATTCTCAACGACAGTCTGAGGCTGACATGGCAGACTTAGATCAGGTAGATAATCAACCTCAGCGTAATCGCAATCGCAAGATCGGTAGACCTGCTAGAAATAGAAATATTTCACAGAATGAACAACGGCTTAGCGTAGGATCTAATAATCGAAATGAACAAGAAGCTGTCGACTACAATCGAATCTTTACTCAAATCGAACAGATCGTCTCTCGACAAATTGCTAATTTGAGCTTGCATAATCAATCTGTTGAGTTTAGCGATCGCGCAAATATTACTCGTAACAGTATGGGCTCTGCAGACAACTCACGTGGCAGATCTCAGATTAATCCAGAAAAAATTACACAGATAATCCATCGCTGGAATGTTAAATTTGATGGGTCTATGAAAGGAGACACAGTGGAAGAATTTATTTATAGAATTCGAACACTAACTGAAGATTGCTTGGAAAATGATTTTGAAGCGTTGTGCAAGAACCTACACATTTTGTTGGTAGGAAAGGCAAGAGAATGGTATTGGAGGTACCGAAAGGAATATCCTCGCATTGTGTGGGAAGAATTTTGCGCAGCTTTAAAATATCAATACAAAGATTATCGAAAGGATTCAGAAATTTTGGAAGATATTCGTGGGCGTAAACAAAAGCCTGGAGAAACATTTGAGACCTTTTATGATGAGATTATGAATCTATCTTCTCGAATGTCTGCTTCCATTCCAGAAGAGCAACTCATAGAGATGCTCAGTCGAAACTTGTTAGCAGATATTCGTCACGAACTGTTGTATGTTCCAATACATTCAATAGCTCATTTACGTAAACTGGTACAAATGCGTGAAAATTTGTTAGGAGATGTTGCATCGAAACGAATGAATAAAAGTCAAGTCAATCCGCCATTCGCTAAACGAAACATTGCTGCATTGGAGGACTCTGTTTCCAGTTCAGAAGTAGATCAGAATCAAGTAGCTATCGATGCGATTCAAGCACCAATCAAAGTTTATCGTTGCTGGAACTGTGACACCGAAGGACACGGCTGGGACATGTGTTTACAAGATAGGAAAATATTTTGCTATGGCTGCGGAGCCAAAAACATTTATAAGCCGCAATGTACGGTTTGTCTTGCTCGGAAATCGGAAAACTCGAAGAAGGGCCCATTCAACAACAACAGTCGAATGGCCCCAAAATCACAACAGTAAAATTATCTCACCATTTACCGGCTAGCTCAGAAATTTGTCTGCAAGCTACAACTCTACCAGACATGACTATTAAACAAATAAAACAAGATACCGTGGGTTCTCCTCGTTTGTATCCCATAAGACCTTACCATGAGCGATTTAAAGAATATATGTTAGCCAAAGATCGAATATTCGGTACAAGCAACTGTCAATCACGCAAATTGCCTAAGCGTTCTACTAAGCGTATACGTAACTTTTGGAAATCAATTAGACATACGAAACGATTGCTGGTCTCAGCAATAGTTAATCGGCAGACTGATGGGCGTTTTTATGCAGACGTGTCTTTTCTAAGCTTCAATGAGCAGGGATTATTGGATACTGGCGCTAACATAAGTTGCGTGGGATCGACGTTGGCTATAGAAGACTGGACAAGATTCCCCCAATTTCGTCGTATCACCTCACACGTCAAAACTGCAGACGGTCGTTCGCACTCAGTAATCGGTTATCTGGCAGTTGAAATTAAATACAAAAATCTCAGCAGGCCTATTAAACTTTTTGTTATACCTTCTATAGATAAGCGTCTAATCTTAGGTGTGGATTTTTGGAAGGAGTTTCAATTAGCACCCGGTCTTATTTCCTGTTTAGATGCGGAAGATGGACGTGAAGGCGACAATACTGTTAATAATTTTTCGTGCTTATTAACCTCAGAACAACGTTGTCAGTTAAATGCAGTTATTTCGTTATTTCCGTCATTTGAAAAGCAAGGATTAGGAATTACCTCGTTGTTGGAGCATCACATTGATGTCGGCGATGCAAAACCAATTAAACAAAGATTTTACCCAGTATCACCTGCTGTGGAAAAATTGATGTATGGCGAAATTGATAGAATGATTGACTTAGGAGTTATAGAAAAGTCCAGTAGTGCATGGAGCTCTCCAATGAGGCTTGTTGTAAAACCTGGAAAGGTTCGGTTATGCTTAGATGCACGAAAGCTGAACAATTGCACCAAAAAAGATGCTTACCCTCTACCGAGCATCGAGGGAATTTTCGCGAGACTACCTAAGGCTAATATAATCAGTAAAATCGATTTGAAGGATGCATATTGGCAAGTATCGTTGTCGGAAGCATCTAAGCCTTTGACAGCATTCACAATACCGGGACGTCCTTTATATCAATTTAAAGTGATGCCATTCGGTTTGTGCAATGCACCACAAACTATGTGTAGGCTCATGGATGAAGTTATTCCGCCTGAGCTGAATTATTGTTGTTTTGGATACCTTGACGACCTGTGTGTAGTTTCGGCAGATTTTGACTCTCACTTGATGGTATTAATGCGTTTGGCTGAACAATTTCGTAAAGCAAATTTAACGCTTAATCTGGAAAAAAGTCAATTCTGTGTCTCGGAAGTCAAGTACCTTGGATTCGTTATTGGACGAGGCGGTATTTCCACTGATCCTCGCAAGATTGAGTCAATTCTCAACTGGCCTGTTCCAAAGTCGCTAAAGCAGACACGTGGATTTTTAGGCTTGGCCGGATGGTATAGACGATTTATTGCAAATTTTTCGGAAATCACCACACCTATAACCGATTTGCTATCATCCAAATCTAAGTTTGTATGGACAGACAGTGCGCAAGAAGCCTTTCAGCAGCTTAAAGCTTTGTTAACTTCAGCACCTGTCCTACAAAATCCTGATTTTAACAAAAAATTCTTTCTTCACTGCGACGCAAGTGATCATGGCGTGGGAGCAGTATTAGTACAGCTAAATGATGAAGGACTAGAAAAACCTGTGGCATACATGTCGAAAAAATTGAATTCGGCACAGAGAAACTATAGTGTGACTGAAAGAGAGTGCTTAGCGGTTGTTTTAGGGATTGAACGATTTCGCTGCTATTTAGAAATGCAAGATTTTGAAGTCATTACAGACCATTCGAGCCTAGCGTGGCTCATGAAACAAGCAAATCTTAAAGGAAGATTAGCCAGATGGGCTATGCAACTTCAAGGTTATAAATTTTCTGTAAGCCATCGAAGAGGACAAGATAATGTAGTGCCAGATGCTCTTTCTCGCATGTATGCAGAAGAAATCGCAGAAATAGAGTCGTATGGGCCTGAGATTGACTTAAGTTCTCCGTGTTTCAAAGATACAGAGTATCAGACGCTTAAAGAAAAGATAGCTGCAAACGAACATGCATATCCTGATGTGAAAATAATTGAAGATTTTGTGTACATTCGCACAGAACACGATGATGGGTCGGAAGAAGCCAAGCTGAACTGTTGGAAACTTTGGGTTCCTCAGGGCTTGACGGAATCGGTCATAAAGCGTGCTCATGACGTAGTGATATCTGCACATGGCGGTATGTCAAAAACCCTAGAAATTATTCGTAGGCAGTTTTACTGGCCAGGAATGGTAACGCAAGTACGAGAGTACATTAGAAGTTGTGAAGTATGCAAATCCACAAAAGCCCCTAACTTTACACTTAAGCCTCCCATGGGTCAACAAGCAGAGTCGCATCGTCCATTTCAGCGAATTTATGTGGATATTCTCGGTCCATATCCACGGAGTAAACAAGGTTATATTGGCATATTGATTGTTTTGACCATTTTTCCAAGTTTCACTGGCTCTGTTTGCTAAAAAAATTTACAGCTAAGGCAGTGCAGCAATTCTTGCAAGACCAAATTTTTTTTGTCTATGGAGTTCCTGAACTGCTGATTAGTGACAATGGTTCGCAGTTTAAAGCGAATGAGTTCAACGCTTTTCTTACGTCTTTTGGTATTCGGCACATGTATACTGCGTTATATTCGCCTCAGTCCAATGCGTCTGAACGTGTAAATAGATCCATCGTTTCTGCAATACGAGCTTATCTAAAGTCTGATCATCGAGATTGGGATCAGCATATTCATGCAATCAGCTGTGCCTTACGAAATTCTTTGCACCAGAGCATAAAATGTTCTCCCTATCATGCGCTCTATGGCTTTAACATGATTACTCATGGATCGCATTATAAATTGCTCAATAACTTGAAAATGTTAACTGAGCCTGTGAGTGAGCTTAATAGAGACGACCAACTTGATTTGCTACGAAAAACCTTACGCAAGAACATGAACGAAGCATATCAAAAACAAGCAGATAATTATAATCTGAGAACGCGAAATGTGGACTTTAAAGTAAATCAGGAAGTCTTTAGGCGAAGCTTTGTACAAAGCAATTTTGTAAAAGGTATCAATGCTAAGTTGGGTCCAGCCTTCATCAAAGCTCGTGTACGAGAGAAATTAGGTAATTCCTATTATATTCTAGAAGATTTGCAAGGACATCTTGTTGGCACGTTTCATGCGAAGGACATTCGCCCATAGTAGATCGGAAAATTAAGGTACGCAAATTGATATTTCTGTCTAATTTGCGACGTAAACTACTGCAAATTATACAGTGGTTGTAGTGTACAGGTAATTTAAACAGAAATTAAAAGTACATTTTTGTATAGCAAATAATAATAATGTATAAATAAAAAAAATAAATAAAAAATAAAAATAATATAGGTACCTATGTGAAAACAGTATTTAAATTTAGTATTCGCCTTGAAAAGATAATATACTAAGTTAGTAGATGAATTAGAACTATCGATTAGGAATTTGGGATTTTACCATAAACGCGTTGTCTAACACTGCAATCGCTCTCACGGCTAATAAGCTGTCACTCTCTGAGAGAAACCAACTTCCGCCTTACTGGCCTATTTAAGCCCAGCCTTGGCCTCGAAAATTCTCTTTCGATCCGAGCGGCAAGATATCTCCACTGAGCTGTGCGAATTTTCAAGTTCACGTGGTTAACCTTACCTAGCCAATTGGCATATGGATTTGTGGAAATTAAAGAAAAATAATTATTTTTCTCATTGGGCGACACATTTTTCCTGAATTTTTATTCAGACACCAATTGGAACATTACTGAAAAAATATTCAAAAGATAATTAGAATACAACGTGCAAGGAACATATCTTTCCCAACCGGCTGGCTTGGAGTACTTCTTGGGCTCCACAGAAGGTATTAGCAGTGCAAGCTTTCCAAATTGGAAGAGCACAGCAAGTTCCTCAAATTGTGCATGCAGTATCAGCAACTTTAATAAGAGCAGCAACTTTAATAAGCGCAGCAACAGCAGAGGGCGTAAAAACAGTGATTGAAGTGTCTTGAAAGTGATCCAGTTAGATATAAATCATACAAAAATCCAGTTTTACCTAAGTTGAAACCCTCAAAAACGGGAAAAATAATAATTGAAACGTTACTAGAAGAATATAAAAAAATATATAAGAAGAATATATAAAAAAGGAAAAAAATAATAATAACAGTGCTTAACCTAGATACCCTAAATCAGTAAATTCCACTTGCATAATTTTTTTTGTCATAAAGTGATATTAATCTGATCTGCAGACTTATCGTAAAAAAAAAAAAAAAAAAAAACAAATTAAAAATTAATTTTTTAAATGGAAATCAATTATGTATGTTTCTAAGTCTTAACCTCCCCAAAAAAAAAAAAAAAAAGAAACAACAACAACAGACAGCATGGGAAGGCCTTCAACATCGCTTCTGGACATGGGTGAGTTTTAAACAAAACAAAAACAGAATTAAACATTATAATTCGTTTCCAAGCAAATAAGTGAAAAGAAAAAGTGCAAATCAGGTGACGTCATAAAGTCGCGTTTTGTTATCTATTACAACAACAATTATCTTGGTTGTGTGTTTCTTTATCACTTGCCAACATAACGGTGTATTTTATGATCTCCACCTGATTCGTAGCTTTGCTGCACCACTGTTTTGATCAGCTGTTCCCACACTTGGTGGAACCAAATGCAAAAGCAACATAAATTATAGTGAAACCTCGATAACGTTGACATACACATCAAATATGAGCCTATTTTTCAAATACTAATTGTTAATATTATTACGCACTACGATCTTTTTATTTGCTTTTTGAGTAACTTAAGTTTACACGAATTAAAGAACATGGATTAACTTTAGTGTACAAACTTAAAATTGCTTTAAAATTAAAGAAGCTTAAACCTATTAAAAAAAATATATAGATAGCATGCACATATAAAGCCTAAACTTATAAATAAAAATCTGGAAAGTAAAGATAATAAATAACGATCATTTGTTAAATGCACAATATAAATAACGAAAGTATGTGATTAAGTTAATCAATATCAGCATGCCGTAGAACTAAGAAAAATGTCAAAGCGAGAATAGATAGAAAACAAACTTATGCAAATTAAGATTTGAATAACTGAAAATGAAATGAATATTACTGAAATTAAAATTTGTTAAATGAATATTGAAATGAATTTAAAATTTGTTTGAAGAATAATATAAAATTAATTATGAAGTAAATTAAATTTTCTTTCCTTAAAGAGATGAAGGGGTAAACGAAGTTTGGGAGCTTTCGATATTTCTCTCGCGCGAGAAGGCTCATAGGTAGGGAGGGTTGTGACGCGATAAGCTGCTGGAACACCTGA
>JBAMBK010001107.1:0-68063 GCA_037043435.1 Drosophila suboccidentalis | reverse complement strand
TATCGGTTACTCAAAATCTTTGAACCGGTTCTTGTATGTTTCGGTTTTGAAATACCGGTATGGTTTCGGTTCACAAAAAAAAATGTCATACAAATTTAAGTGAAATTCAAGCGAAAGCGATTTCTGTGGCACCCCTTATTATTATATTTTCATATAAATAAAATTATAATTAAAATGTCATACAAATTTAAGTGAAATTCAAGCGAAAGCGATATCTGTGGCACCCCTTATAATTATATTTTCATATAATTAAAATTATAATTAAAATGTCATACAAATTTAAGTGAAATTCAAGCGAAAGCGATATCTGTGGCACCCCTTATAATTATATTTTCATATAATTAAAATTATAATTAAAATGTCATACAAATTTAAGTGAAATTCAAGCGAAAGCGATTTCTGTGGCACCTCTTATAATTATATTTTTTCAAAGAAATTTTTTTGTGAACCGAACTGTACCGGTGGTTCAAAACCGAAACATACAAATTTCATACAAATTTAAGTAAAATTCAAGCGAAAGCGATTTCTGTGGCACCCCTGCATATTAATAATATAATAATAATAATTCAAAAGTCATTACTTTCTTAATGTTTCATTCACACATTTCTTTCACATATTCTTCAGTTTTATATAGTTTAGTTACATTTTTACAATTTTAATATTTTATTTAACAAATTTATTTAATTTGCGCCTATTCAGTGCTATGAAAATTCGATCATGAAGATCACAAATTAAAATTCAAAATTAAACACTTTTTCCATTTCAAATGATCCGAAGTGGAGTTATCCGTGCCGCCAGCAGCATACCTTTTTTTTCGACGTCCAACTCTGAAGGCCGACAACTTTTTAAATAGCCCTCGTACTAAAGGAAAAATTTTTTTTTTTAATTCAATATGTTCTTAATACAATAAAAAAAATAACTATTTCCGTTTTCAAAGAAGGTTTTATTTTAAAAAGTTCCTAAAATAGCCTTCCAAGCAGCAGGACCTCCTTAATCATAACTAGTGATGTAAAATTAAATCGATATTTTGACGATTTATCTACAAATTGATTTTTGTTTTGACTATTTTAACATTTCAATATTTTAAAGAATTTTATTTTCTATTTACATAAACGTTTACTTTTACCATATGTTGCTTGAAAAACTCGAAATCAAATGCGATATATCGGTACTATTTACCAATATATAAACAATTCGGTTTTTGTTTTGACGATTTTTACATTTCGACTAAAAACTCGATGCATAATTTGGATCAACATCACTAATCATAACAACATTTCACAGGCTACTGTAGACAAACTCGTTGCCAAAGCAAATACTTCAGCTGTGCTGGGCACATCCTCGTGGAGGGAGCAGTTTAGGGATGCCCTCACCGTTATTCCAGGTAAGTTCCAATATAATTCCAAACAGACCTGCATGACATCTATCCATGTTCCTAGCCGATGAGAGTGAACTCGATGTCGATAATGATGATGTGGAGGAAGTACCAAGATGTATCGATTATATCAGCCATTTCATTTGTCTATTCTGGAAGGTTTTGTTTGCATTTGTGCCGCCTACAGGTATAATCAGATACTGTCCTTATCCAAAGTTGTTGTAAAATCTAAATATCTTGCGTTATTTAACAGATATATGCGGCGGCTATGTCACCTTCGTTGTATCAATAAGCGTCATTGGAGTCATTACCGCAGTTATTGGCGATGCCGCCACCTATTTCGGCTGCGCGCTCAACGTCAAGGACTCTGTTACGGCTATTTGCTTTGTGGCACTCGGCACTAGTATACCAGGTAGACTGAATTTTGCAACTGAGACTATCTTAAAGGAACCCTACAGATACCATTAAATAGTGATGTAAAAATACTTTGAAAAATCGGCAACTCGATTATTGCGGAAGCGATTTTCAATTTATTTGGTTTAACTTTATATTTTTTTTAGCGATATATCGAAAACTCGATTTTTGTTTTGGCGATTTTAGCCAGGGATTAAAACCCTAACCGAAACTGTAACCTTTAACCGGTAAAAACCGATTGAAATTTAAAACCGTAACTGAAATTGTAACCGAAAAAACAAATTTTTTTAATAGTAGTTGTTTTTGGGTTAATAAGGCCGTTGTGCTTCATTTTTATAATAAATTACATCTTTATTAATTTTCATTTGACTGAAACCTTTAAGCCGAAACGCTGTAAACCGAAATAACCGTTTAGTAACCGTTTCATTTATAAGGGTTAATTTCCGTTTTTCATAAATCCAAAAAAAAAAATATTTTTCATTTTTAATTTTGATTTTTGAGTTTAATTTTCTTATGTTTAACTTTGAATTTTCATGATCGTATTTTCATAGCACTGAAAAAGCGCAAATAAAATAAATTTGTTAAATTAATTATTAAAATTGTTAAAATGTAACTAAACTTCATCAAACTGAAAAATATGTGAACAAAATGTGTGAATGAAACATTAAGCAAGTAATGCCTTTTTAATTATTATTATTATTATATTCAGGGGTGCCTCAGATATCGCTTTCGCTTGAATTTCACTTAAATTGGTATGAAATTTCAATTTGTATGAAACTTAAGTGAAATTCAAGAGAAAGCGATTTCTGTGGCACCCCTGATTATTAATATAATTATATTTTTGCAAAGAATTTTTTTTTTGTGAACCGAAACCATACCGGTATTTTAAAACCGAACATACAAAAACCGGTTCACCGTTACGAAACCTTTATTCAAAGATTTTGCGTAACCGAAAAACGAAAACCTTAATGCGAACATAACCGGAACCGTAACTGAAACCGATATTCGTTTCGGTTTTAATCCCTGATTTTAAAATTTCGATTGAGAAATCGATCCATAATTTGGACTAACGTCACTACCTTTCAAATATTTACAGACACATTTGCCAGCATTATTGCATCGAAGCAGGATGATAGCGCGGATAACAGCATCGGCAACGTGACGGGCAGCAATGCGGTCAACGTATTTCTGGGCATTGGCTTGGCGTGGTCCCTCGCCTCGATCTATCACATGGCTCATGGCACAACCTTCAATGTGGAGCCGGGCACGTAAGTATTTAGCCCCAATTTCTAGTGGAACTCTTGTCTAAATAAGCACTTTCGTATTTCATCTGTAGAATTGGATTCGCTGTGGCTCTGTTCTGTGGGGAGGCAATGATCGCCATTTCCATCATGATGTACCGACGCAATGCCAAATCGATTCGAGCTGAACTTGGCGGACCAGTTACCTCCAAATGGATTCATGCATCAGTTCTATTCTTTCTGTGGGTCTTGTATCTAACCATAAGCACACTGGAGGCATACGATGTCATCGACATATAAGCAGCTAATCAATACGATAAATCGAGATACTTTTAACCATTTGTGGTAATAGTAATCAAATATGCAGAGATTATTGTTTATACGATTATCCTTCTCATATGCAAATATATATACAATATATATTTATATCTGTATGTACTTATTGTATATGTATATGTATGTATTAATGCAATTACGATTTATAAATATTGATAATTATGTAAAATTTATGTTATTATTAAAAATTGTAATGTTTAATTAGATTACTCAACTATTTTAAAGAATTGATGTAATTAATGAATTAATGCTTATTGTAAATACGAAGGCTGCCCGGCAAACAAGCAACGTGATCATTATTATCATAATTATTATTATTATAATTATATTTTAACGTCTGGATGTATTTATGTATGTGCTATACTAAAGATACTAGAGATGATATCATTCTTTGCAAATTAGGTCATTATTATCATTGTTGTTGTTTGTTATTGCTGTACTTAATATATATAATCATATAAACGAGAGTAAATGTTAAACTGATAAATTGTTATTCATAAATTTACATTGAAAATGTCTCTCCATTAATTATCGCGATCAGCCATTGTTAATTTAATAGATGTGTAAGAATGAAAAATCAAAATTTTTAAATATATTATTATACTTATAATTCGAAAAATTAAGCCCTACCTAAATTACAGCTACTACTATTTCTAGTCAAAAATAAAAAGAACACTTTTAACAATTCTCCAAACACTATTTAGAATTCAGCACAGCTTCTATAGGAAAAGAACCTAAAGTAAACTAATCGTAAACTAAACTTAACTCCGACCAATTGAAACGCGGCACTATTAGTACGATCACAAGTGTAAATGCACTGCACTACATAAATCTACTTACATGAAAGACTTTCATTTACTTTGTACTTTGTCAACATATTGGAGCGAAAGATACCGAAAAAAAAAACAACATAACATTATTAAGGCAACACCAAATGTTTGTTAAATGCATGTATTTTTTGTATAATGTTATTCTATTTTTTAATAGAACATTTTGAATGGATACCAAAAGAAAATACTTACAATTATAATAACCTACAAATATGGGCAAAATAAATGATTATTGGAATCATAAGTATGGGAGTACAGTATGGGAACTTAATGAGAAAATGCGCCAAATTTAGAAATAATAATAATAATATGATAAACATATAATATAAATGTCTACGATTAGGTTTAAAATAGTTGAATATTATATCAATGTTTGGTCTAAGCATATTAAAATTAAATTAAAATTTTGAATTATTTCAATGACTTGGTTTTCTTCTGTTCTTTTGCTTTCCCTTCCCTTAAATAAAATATTTAAATAACTTGATTTGAGCAGAAGTCATGGCAATGTATTGAGATATTCCTATGAATACGATATATTCAGAATATTACTGCAGTTAACAAGCGATTAGATTGAGTCGTTACAGAATCAGGTGAATAGAGGAATGTCAAAGATGGAGCAGCAGTAAAATATAATAACTAGTTTCTAATTTTATAACAGCTCCAATTTTTCAGTCTAATCATAAGCACATAAATAATTATGAATAGAATAACAAAGACATAAGAGTACTAACATAGAATACATACATTTTTGAACAACTTAATGGCAAAGGCAAATAAAACGAGTAAAGTGCTTCCGATATAGAATCTAGGTACTTCTATAGAGTTAGCAGCGTCTACACAATGATCAATGAGCATGAAAGAGTTCAATAAGCTTCTGGTAATAACTACATACCTACTTACACATAAACATACATAAATATATTAATAGCGATAAACCATATTTGGATTTTCGATATTCATTTCATTTCGTTTCATTTACTAATCTTGTTTACTTTCTATATTTCAGTTAATTGGACGAATAAGATTACAGAAATTTTTAGTAAATAAGTAAATATATATATGTATACATGATTGATGTTTGCTATGATGTATTTTTGATTAAAACTTTTAATTACATTTTATATGTATAAGTTAGAATTTACACACTTATATACAGAAGATATATATACTTCTATAGATATAGGTAAAAGCCGTAAAAGGTATACGTATATTGGAACTCAATAAAGATCACTTTAACTTTATCAGATATACGATGGATAAAATATCTAGTATTAGACTCAATAGTTTAGCTTACATCCAAAAAAAAAAATATCTTGTCAGCATTTGAAACTAATCCAATTAAAATTCGAAAAATAATAATAACCATAGAATAAGCGTTTGATACTAAGTAAAGTAAATTGAAATTGGAATATCAACTGATTTGTCAAAGCCCTGGAAATTGCATCTTTCAATGTATCTATGCACTTTCATATGAATAATAAACTTGGTGTTTACCTACATATTAAAATACTAAGGATAGTTATTAGGAAATCCCGCAGCATTACTCAAAAGAACAGAACGCGTTACATATATACATATGTATATGTATATGTATTTCCAAACATGTTAATCCAAAAACAACAACAACAACAAAAATACAAATAAATAAATAAAAACGTGTTTAACTCATTTGAAAGTGGAACGTTGTATGCTTTATCTCCGATAGCTGTGATGAGCAAAGGGGCTTATCTATGGGCCGGTCACTGGCATCGGGGCTTATGGAAACTGGGCGACAAGTACGCGGTTCCTATTATGCAATCAAGCAAGTAATACAAAAAGCGAAAGAAGGAAAGTGAAGACAAAAAAAAGCGAGTGTGTCACGATAAGCCAAATCAGTGCAAAAAGCTTGAGGCGGAAGATGAGCGACAGCGACAACGACTACAACGACAACGACAACGACGAGATAAAGTTGTTTACAGGAATCTGAAAAATTCAAGAAAAAGGCAAACAATAATAAAACAATGAAACTTGCGACGACGCACTGAAAGCTAATTTAAGTTGAAACAAAGCAAAAGCCAGCCGCCAGTTTCCACAGTTGTCCACGTCCAAAGAGTCGTTGTCGCTGCCAGCTGTTCAGTTACATAGCCCCCGTCTCTCCCTCTCTCTCTCTGGCACAGGCTGTGGAGTGTTTGTAATCCTCGGTCTCAGTCAGACAAAGGCAAATACGAATATGTCCTGCGATGAGAGAACAGCACTGCTTTCAACGCAATTGCAGCAAGGACAACAAGGACAGCGAGGACAACAACAGCACCAGCAACACATCATTGTCGTGCCGTTGGGCAAGGATCCAAAGGATTATGAACCCGTTTTCACAACTGCTGAGTAAACGCTTTACTGTCACATTTCATTAAAAAATAACTTCATTTGTCCATTCCCCCCTCCTCTTCCGTCCTCTCTCTGTTTATCATCCTTTCTGTTGTCGTGCTGTCTGTCATTTTTCGACAGTCACTCTTACGGTCTGACGCTGGAGGAGCTGCTGCCCTTCGCACAGGATCCCTGGTGGCAGAGAGTCCGACATCTGTCGATTGCCTGCCTCTGGCTGATATTTCTCCTCATCCTACTGGCTGCTATAACACTGGCTTATTTCCATGACGATGCCATTGCCTGTCGGCCTATTCGAGTAATTACCACGACATTGCCACCGCCACCACTTGCCTTGGCCAACAACGGCACTCTGCTGCTGTCCAGCTAATAGCTTCCACTAATCATAGTGGAAGCATCGAGAATGATTATGGATGCTCAATATCCACACATTGGATTACATCAGAGCGGCTTTCCCGGCACAGTTGTTGATTTAGCAATAAGCCGCTTGATGGGGAAACTTAATCAATTTTCAATCTATTTGCATTTCGAATTTGTTTACTTACTAACGATTTGCTATGTATTTATTGTTTATTATTGTAATTGTAAATAATAGAAAACTATTGTTCAGTAACTCTTAAGTTGAGGCCATTTTAAGATTTATTACATTATTTATTATTTGCAAAATAAAATTATATATTAGAATTCAGAGTAATATGTACATATATGTATCTTATATATTTCAAATATTTGCTAGTTAGTAATTTTAGTTTTTCATGTTCAATTTTCCATTGTCTTCCAGCTGCAATTATCAAACAATTTCAATTACAATCAGTATATAAATGTCATTAACAAATTTTACAGTTCAGTAAATAATCACAAAAATTATAATTTAAAAATTATTTTAAAAGTACAGGGAATAGTGTAAATGAAACAGTTCAGTCACTGTCTAGAAGGCACATCTTACGGAGATATTTGATACATGTTGTGAAATCCAACAGGCAATTACACAATGTCATCCACAATTCTTCTACGTTCACTTCGAAGATTAAATAGATAAATTCGACTACATGTAGTATATGGGTAATTCTCTAATGTATTTCAAAGTGAAATAAAACATTTGCCAAAACATTTTTTTGTTGTGACAAAAGGGAAATCTTATAAGTTTTGATTAGCACTATAATTGGTGCTAAGGTTGATTTTGGGAAATTGTTTGTTTTCAAGATAATTTAAAAAAACCAAGACATTAGCACGCAACTCAAATATAAGTCGTTTTTTTGACGAATATTTCAATGCAATTAGTTTTGTAATGCATTCATTTATCTAAAAAATGTTTTTTGTTTGATATAAAAATTTCAAGTGGTTTTTTTTTTATATGATTTGAGTCACTGTCGCACGCGACATTTTGTTCCACAACATATTTATGTTGTTTCTGTCTCTCTTTTTTTAAATTATATATCGAAACCGCTCGAAAAACTTGTTTTAAATTAAACGTTCAAAATATTTCTATGTATTAAAATGGTTTATGTTACAATCTTACTATCTTAGTTAGTGTAATCGATAGAATACAAACGGTCCATTTTGGAAATCAATTTTTAAGAAAATGGGGAAAAATATAGAAAAAGTGAATTTATTCCAATGTAGAATCTATATGTTCATCCTATTGAATTTCTTTTAGCGTATATTGCTTAAATAAATAACTTGAGTACATTTTTGGAAAGAAATTTCACAAGATGTGAGTTTTTGATCAATTTTTCGTTTTTGGCCTCGGTTGACATTTCTGTGGAAATACCCATATGCATATTTAATTCAGTGATTACCTCGTAATGTGGTCGAGCGAGCCATTGCCTATTCCAGAAGGCTCCATAATCCGCACCAGGGACATCGGCTCACTGAAACCTCGCCCTGTGGAGCTGTGGCGGCTGCTTGGCCTCTGACCACGGCTCAAAATCAAAGTCAAATCCTTCCAGCTCGACACAGTTGACATATCGATTGCCATTTGATCTATGACGCTCCATAACATGTTGACGCACCTGTTGAATGCCATCGGAATTTCGACAGATTATGGCTGCCAGACTGCTCTTATAAATCTCTGCGATTTGCCCTGTCAAAAAAACATTATTTGTTGATAAGTATTTATTACAAAATGGGAATTTTAACTCTTATATTTTTATACCAGTTTTAATGGACAAAAAGGGTGGTTTTGTTAAATATATTTGAATATATTTAACCCTGTATATCTATTCATCTGCCTGTCGACACTGAACCAAAAGCTCGTAAAAAATATCGCTAACGATTCTTATGCGAAACATCAACGTGCAAATCGAGAAAACACTCGCAAACGATCCGCAAAGTAATCACCCGTCGCTCAGTTTGTGGCAGAGAAAGTTTCGTTCTCGATAGCTCGTAGAAGATTCGTTTGCGAGCCTTCTTCGATAGTTTTTGCGAGCCTTTTTCGATATCTTTTGCGACTCACTTTGCATTAATATAATTTTTCTCCCTAGTCATATATCATTTTCAAGCTCTCGTATCACCATCGAGCTCGAATACGATAGTTTTGCGATACTCTCGCTTGACACTCGCTTCGTGGTGCAGTGGGTCTGTCCATTCGTCTGTCTAAGTTGAAACGCGTCGATCTCAGAAACTATAAGAGCTGAAGACTGTAAATTTGGTGTGTAGGTTCCTGGATACCGGACGTATCATCAAGATTATTTTTCAAATTCGTAGATCGTGATTCTTTATGGCCATATACATTCCAACCATTTTTGGTTAAAATTTGTATACTATTTATGTATTTGGTAAGAAAATTTTGGTTGTTTCTAGAGATATCTCAACCAAACTCGCAGATTTTGAGTTTGCTTTTGCCCCATACACATTGATCAAATTATTCTCAAATCGTTTCACTATTTCGTATGGCTGTCATAAAAACAATTGGCCGAAAATAAAGGATGAGTATAAAAATGTTAGTTCTTTTAACAGGTATTTCAACCAAACTCGCAGATTTGGAATTTTGTTTTATTAAAACTCCGGAGAGCGTTTCGAATGGGCTCGATTAGAGCCCTTCCCGCTTGCTTAAACTTGTAACCAGGGTTTGAATATCGGTTTCAGTTACGGTTTCGGCTATGTTCGCATTTAGGTTTTAGATTATCGGTCACGCAAAATCTTTAAATAAAGGTTTCGTAACGGTGAACCAGTTTTGGTATGTTTCGGTTTTAAAATATCGGTATGGTTTTGGTTTACAAAAAAAAAAAAAAAAAAAATGTTTTCCAATAATTCTAAAATATCGTTACTTTCTCACTGTAACATGCACATTTTTTTATCTATTTATAAAAATAAAATATTGTACTTTATAGGTCTGCCATGCCTCCATCTGCCTATGACATAAATACATTTCACAAAACCAATATACCCTTTTTTGCCCATTTTTTATGGGCACAGGGTATAAAAATATGCAAGACAATTTTTTTTCCTTGTCAAGACAGTTACATACTTTCCGTACTTTATGTTTATACTTTGAGTATGTACAGCTGTGTTCACAAAAATACCAGTGCAGATGACCTGCACCTTTAAGACCGATTTATCCTATTATAGATACCATTATGGGACAAAAACTTTTTATAATTGTTAAATGTATTTATTTCCTCATAACTAACCATATTTTTTTTTTTTAATTTAGTCGATATTTTTTAAGTTTTGATGAATAATAAGAAAAAATCGCTAAATTGTGCTGTTCACTGAAATAGCAGTGTTAACAAAAAAAATTAAAAAATTTAACATAACTCATTAATTAACTTAATAATACTTGAGAACATTTTGGTTATGCCCTAACACTTGGTTCTATATGCTTTTTTGGCTATTACAGCTTCGCACCTACGTAGCATGGAGTCGCCCAAGTCCTGCCAACGCTTGAGCGGAATTTTCGCCCTTCTCTCTTCAACAACCTGCCAGGTCATCTGCACTGCTATTTTTGTGAACACAGCTCTACATACGAAAAACCGAAATAAACCCTTATAAATGAATCGGTTATTAAACGGTTATTTCGGTTTACAGAGTTTCGGGTTTCAGGTTTCGGTCGAATGGAAAATTGTTTTCTCGGTTACGGTTTCAGTTGTGGTTTTAAATTTCAATCGGCTTTTACCGGTTCAAGGTTACGGTTTCGGTTAGGGTTTTCATCCCTGCTTGTAACTCGTAATTGTGAAATTTGGTGTATACAATTTTCTCTTAAAAAGATGGTTTTACCTTTGGTAAATCGTTGTGGTCCAATCTTGCGCTCGTACCAATGGGAATCACCGATCTTCAGACGCATAAACTGATCAGAGACCAAACAGCTGAGCAGTGGGCCGAATATGGCGCCATCTAGCGGCGGTTCGCTGAGAGCGCCCGTGTACAGGTCAACATCTTGAGGGGAACTGACAGAGTGACTCAAAATTAGTTGGAATTAGCGAGGAGTTGAATCATTACTGACTTGTAGATCCGCCTGATGGACTCCAAGGTGTTGTTATCCACGGCTTGTGCCATTTGCTCCCAGGTGTCCACTGGGGGCAGACGGCAGTGTCGTCGGAAAACTGGGTAGGCTGGAATGCCGTGATCGCGGCCACGTTGAATGTTCAGGGAGACGAGGTCCAGGCCGCAAATGGGCACCTTGTCCTCGGAAGTGCCCTCGAATAGCTTCTGTGTGATCTCCAAGGAGAAGAAGCGATCGACGCGCAGCACAGGAGTATTTGAGGCTGTAACCAGGGCATGATCGATGCCATGGCGCGTCCAGAGCGAAAAGGGATTGAAGAGCATCTTGTGCAGCTCCATAGCCTCGGGCGTGCTATTGTCCCGCGTTAAATTGAACAAGCCCGGCAGCAAGGTGTGGGCAAAGCGAAAGGCAGCCGCGGCAAAGCAATTGGCAATGCTGGGATTCACACTCGGATCATACGTGTCCGCCGCGTTGAGGTGCCCAGTCTGCGGCAAGAGGCCCTTGGCTTGGCTGAGGTTGCGGCCCAGGAGCACGGGCAGAAACTCATTGTAGGTGATGTGGGCCATCTGAGCGCCAACAATCTTGCGAGCCTCCTGGTAGATGCGCTCATCATCCCAGTCAGGATTTGTGCGAAGCAATCCCCGGGCCAAGTAATTGTGATGCCTGGCCCAAAGCAGATGCATCGAGGTCAGCAACAGATTCTCATTGGCGCGATCGTCGCCAGACTCGAAACAGTATTTGCCCTGGCGCGTCATCCGCACCCGATTGCACCCATCCTCCGGATTGGATGAGATTGGCAGCAACTCGCGCCCGTCGTCCGTGAGATACATGCGGAGTGTGCCGTTGATATGAGTGCGCAGCTGGCGCTGTCGCTGCTCCAAGTTGCCATAGACGACGGAGCCATCAATGAAGGCCGTCGCCTGATTGAACTGCTGCCGGGGACCGAATCTGCCCGTGGGCGCTGGTGCGGATCGCACAAAGTTCATGCAGCTCAGATTGTAATGCTGGTAGTAGGGATCGTCGGGTAGGATTCGTACAGGAAAGCACTCCGGATGCTGCTTCACTGCTTCAGAGGGGGTACAGCAATCAATGGACTCGCCCTCCTGCGCGGTGGTCAGCGAAGTGGCTGTGATGTCGTGGTCCAGGAACTGGCCGAACACAGCCAACATCACTGTAAAGTTGGAATCGGTCTCATAGCTGGAACGGTGTATGCTCAGCGACACCTGACGCGCCGGCGGCAACAGACCATGGCCATGACTTGCCCTGGGAGCGGCAATGCCATCGGCATAATCCGGCGCCACCATGCGGCGATAGGGCACCATGGAGGCGCCATATGTCCGTGGATGCCGCTTGTTGTTGCAGACACCTGTGCTGCGTCTGAACCGCTCGTTGAAATCGCATTCCAGGCGCAGCACCGACGGATCCGGCAACACAATGACCGGGCCACGTCCAATGTTACTCCGTCCCGGCTCCTTGGTGTAGTTGAATCTCTGTGCGATGTCCATCGTGGCATGGTTCTCAACATAGCCACGACGTGCCAGCTTGCGTGCCTCTGGATTGGTGCTCAGTGATCGATAGTGTCGGAATTGGGGAGTGTTAACTGCACTTGGCTGCAGTCCCTCCTCCAGTATCTCGCGGTCCCCCAGCGCCTTAATTCCCGCACTCACCGCCTGAGCTCCCTCCTCCGGATTAAGCGTCTCATGCTGCAGCGCCCAGGGAGCCTCGGGCTCATCCGGAATGGGCGTCTTGGTGGCTGCCAGTGTCTCACCTACATTTGTGTCATTTGTGGCAAAAAAGAAGCTGGGACTATTTTCACCAGCGTTGCCTTTCCCGCTCCCGCTCCCGTTCCCGTCGACGTAGCCACTTCCACTTAACCACAACGCCAGACACAAGGCGGCAATTACAATTACTCTAAAGGGCAGAAAAGTGAAATTAATTTGTGGTTAATACCTTGCGGTTAAGCCCAGAGTAAACGTTAACAACGGATCAACAAGACTATCGGATGACAACTCTCCGACTCTGCCAACAGTCCATGGGATACAATACGAATTTTTAGGAAGAGTTCTTAAACAATCTCGGAAACAGTTCGATTTAGAATTTCACCAAGAATTATACCAAAAACAAGTATTTACTTAAATCAACCGTTTCAAGTTATTCAGTTACGATTCCGGTTATGCTCTCATTTCAGCTATCGGTTACTCATAATTTTTGTATATCGGTTACGTTTGTTTCGGCTTTGAAAAACCGTTATAATTTTTGATTTACAAAAAATTAAAATTTCATATAAAATGTTTAAAAAATGTTAAAGATGTGCTCAAAATACGGAGATCAATTTTCAAATTAAGATTAATAACATTTTTGAGAAACGATGTTATATAAACCTAACTGTTATTCTTGAATCGGTTACTAAACGGTTATTTCGGTTTGATTTATTTCAAATTTTCGATTTCTGGACAACACAAATATTTTGTTTCGGATACGGTTTCAGATACGGTTACCAATTTTAACCGGTTAGTACCGGCTATTGGTTACGGTTTCGGCTACGGTTAGTTTTAGTGCAGAAAACAGGATTCGCAAAAATTATTTCTTGCCTCATCTACATATGTATGTATGTATGTATTTACTTTGCATTAAATTAAAAAAATTACTTGTAATTAAACCAAGTTCACCAACTAATTAAAATATAATTAAATTTAAAAAATATTTATTATTTTTGTTTCTTCTATATTATTATGGCTGTTTGCGGGTCTCACAACAAGTTTAAAAAATATGTTATGGGATTCATTGGAGTTCACTTCGTTAAAAAAGTCAAATATGTTTGTAGTCTTTTTTATCGAAACAATTAACTATTTGAATAACTGTTTATATGTAAAAATCGGCTAATATATATTTATTCCTTATTATTTTAAAATGTTTAAAATTTGCATTATTATCATATGATTCCAAGTTGCCTCAAAAGTTGCTGTACCGAACCGATATTTGTATTGGCTTTATTCCCAGGAATATATTTCTTTACACACTGGATAACAATAAAGAATTCATTCTAGAAATCACTTTCCAAATCTTCTTCACACTCACATAAATGTCACGGTAATACAACACTGAAACTGCTTCATTTTGGAACGCCGTGCACGGGGCGACACACCGCCAGGAAACACATACGTGGGTCCCTGATACGGCGGCAGGGCAACGTATCCGGAACTGCCACTGGCGGTGGCGGTCAACGGCGTTGTTTCGTCCGTCATTATTCAAACACAACTGATGAGCGCCAGTTGCAGTTCAAGTTGCAACTGGAGGGCAGTCACAGTTAAAGTTGCAGCAACACTTGATGGGCTTCAACTACATTCGCCACACTTGAGATACTTTCGCCGGCAGCGCCACCGTCAGCGACAAGCTCACAACAAAGCAACTTAGTTTATAATATTTTATAATACCAGCGCTTGAGTTGCACAACGACAAAGCTGACAACTGTCCAACCGAAAGCCATGAGCTCCACACACATCATTGGACTTAAAAGTAAACTTTATTAAATGGCAAATGCCCAAGTTGATTACAGATCCATATCTTCTGGCTGTTTGAACAAATCTCCCACATACTCGTAGGTTAACTTTAGCAGATACTGGAACGGCTTCTGTTGTGGCAAGTCGCCCAGCTCGATGCTGTCCAGAAAGTCTTCCATGGGCGGCAGAAAGCTGTCCAACTCCTGCCCCATTATCTGACAGATCTCAATGATTTTGAAGAATAGCAGCTTTTGTATATATTCGACGGCATTATTGGTATCATAGTCGATCCAGTTGTCACGTCGTATGGCCGCGCACCAGACCTTATGTCGTACATCATATGTCTGATCCACATAGCTAATAAGCTCCAAGGCCTTGCGGAACTCAACTTCGCTGGCGGCGTCATTTTCCTCTGCGATATATAGCTGTAAATGAAAAATAGTATATATTTATCAATATTTCAGATCAACACTTTCTATTAATCATACGAACATTAATGATCTCCTCCGCTTTGAGCACCTTCTGATCGGTTGAATCAAAGCCAAAGTTTTGCAAGACATCGTGACCCAAATGCGATTGATATTCAATGATCGACAGTTCAGTGTTAATTTTCTCAACGTGCGATGCCATATCAGATGACTCTGCAAAGGCAGCTAGCTTGGACAGCGACAGCATTGACTTTTTGCGGGCCACAAATTCCGTCTCGCACTGGGCCAGGTCGAAGAGCACCTTCGACGCGTGCTCAAAGTCGCCGTTAAATATGAGTTGTATCCAGCCCAGTGACGGATGATCGCGCATGAATTGCGCCAACGCTGGCTGGTTGCCCTTGAAGCGTTCGAAGACCTCGCCGTGCCGGTTCTGACGCAAGTGCCAGTTGATTGCAAACTGTGAAAAGTCGAACTCTTCATATTTGCGCGTATATTCATCCAAGCGATCCTTGTCTTGTGTCTCATCGCAAATAAGAACAAGACTTTGGAAGTCCAAGTACTTCTCTGCCAGCTTGGCAGCGCATTCAAACTGTTGATCCTTGACTATGATAGGAGAATTATAAACTGTCATGATTACATATAATAATTACTTACTTAGCAAAGAAATTAGTTCGCCTCTCTGAGCCTCGAACTGTTGCTGCAGCACCTGGTACTTCTCCGTGTCTCGCACGCTCTCCAGATAGTTCTTACGCCCCTCCAGCACCATATCGATCAGCTCCAGTATTTGCTGATATAGCAGATGTTTCAGCTCCGACTCGTTGACACACTGTGCGCCATAGCGAACGCTAATATCAATGAGGCGGGAAAGGGAATCCTGTACACCAGCACTGCCAGATATGGCCGTCCAAGGCTGATTCTCGTATGAGCCGGAGTGCGGCTTGAAGCTGTTGGCATTCTGCTCACGATACCTAAGCACCTGGCCCAACGTAGTGAGCACAATCACATTGATATCCGATATAAATTGTGCAACGGAAAGTGTAGTACGATTTTGTGCTGCAATGCGATCGTCTGCCATGTCCGCAAATGCCTCAAATATGCATTGGAACTTGCACAACTTGACGTAGAATATATCTTGTGCAGTGAGGTTGCCGTTCGGCTTTTCCTCCCATTCCGCAACGGTCACTTCGATGGCCTCGTCAATTATCTTGGGCATTTTGTTTTGAAGAGCACGCAGAGCTGTGGCAGCTACAATCTTTTCACCGATGTCAGCCAGAATAAAGCTGGTCGGCTTGAGGACATTGCTGCCGCAGGGTATGGCATTAAGCTGCAAGTAAATGTGAATGTGAATTACGGGATATATGCAATTTGGGGAACATCGTCACACACTTTTTCCCAAACTCCACTGAAGTGCAGGAAATCAATAAAGTGTTGAAAGGCAATACTTTTGTCGCGCAACTGATTTATGATTTGCATGGATCGAGAGCTGCCCAATGCGTGGCGATTACCGTCGTACTGCTCAATGGCCGATTGCCAGCGCGGATCAGCAATGGGCAGATCCTCGGCCAAGTCCTCCGCAATAGTGATGACAACCCTATTAAAACGCAAACACTGCGATTAAATTGAGAATTCATTTAAATTATTAAATATTCACCTGTCCAGTTTGTAGGCATCCAAGGGTCCACCTTTTGGATCGGTTTCCGAGACACTTTCCATGAGATCCGCAATAACAGTGTTGACCATGTTGTTGTTGCGTTTCAGTCGATACAAAAAGGCCGCTTTCAGTTGGCCAACCTCATTATTGAGCTCGGAATAGACATCATCCGGATCCAACTGATACATGGGCAAGTTATTGGTGCTGTCGCCCAGCATGCTTTGATCTGGGACACTGAAGCTGGCATTAAACGACAGGGGCGCAAAAAGATCGGGCGAGTTGCAGCTGCTCAAATTTAACAAGTCGGTGCTGTCAAAGTCTCCAGGCGTGATTGAGACCAGGCCATGTGTGCGACTGAAAAAGAGCGGCAATTGGTTGCAGAAGGCGGCGCTAAGGATGCGGTCTTCGTGCAAATGAAATTCAACCTTTTCCGCCTCCATTTCAGCTGTGGGCGCTGAGTTCGCCATAAGTAACGGATAGACCACCTTGGGCGTATACAGATACATCTGTGCGGTGCCAACGATAATGCGGACACTGAGGCATTCCTGAACAGTCTTACTGCTGAAGAATTTGTTGAGCTTCAGCGGCGTAAAGCATTCCAGCTGCATGCTCTCCTCTTGAGCAGTGGCCACAACTGTTGAACGTATATAAAAACGTTATTAATTTGGCTCTCAATCAACAACAGATATTGACAGAGGCTTACCAATAGAATAGTACATCTGGGGCGTATGCGCTTGGTTTACGGCACCCACCAGAATGTAGGAATATCCCCTGACTACGTGGAAATCAAGGAAATGCAAATCTACTTCCACATTATCGTTGGGCATTCGCACATTCCAGAACTTAAGCAAAATCATCTCACGCACTTTGCGCAATAGTTCCGTGTCCTCGAAGATGAGCTGTTCCATGTTGCCCTTGTTGGAAATACGCCAACGTTGAAGCGCACGATCGGATAGCACAGCTACAACAGTTTCACCATTGTTCGAGTTACTCTCACAACACATACCCACTAGAAACTAAAAAAAGGGGAGAGATTAGTTGAAAATCACTTTAGTTTTGTGGAGAAACTTACCTGATCCTTGTCGTTACCACTATTCATCCCAATCAGCATGGATGCGAACCTTTTCCCGAAGCCACCCAGAAAACTTGTTGCGGGCTTGATAGTCTTGTGGTGCAAAGAATAACGGCCATTGGTTAGTCCAACGCGCAGGAAGACTAAAGTGCAGGTGGAGGTAACAGCCAGATAGCCCTGCTGGGTCGGCAGATTCAGCAGCTGCACGAACTCTTGACCGGTTAGAATGGACAAATCCACCGAATTGTTGTCATGCGCTATCGATGCCCAATAGCGTACATCTCCGGTGGCAGAAACTGCAATACACGAGGCCATCTGCTGACCCTCCACCTGGAAGACGCTGACTAATTCACTCTTGTGTCCAATATCGCTGTGCGGCAGAGTCAGTTCACGACATTGCGCCGACCCAGATCCTCGTCTAATGGACTTGCCCAATCGAGGTGGCGAATCTTTCTTGACAGCGCCAGGTGAATCCTTATACTGCCAAATCAACAATCGCCGACCTTGAACCACCTACAAGACAATAGCTTATGTTTTATAATATAAAGATTTAATAGATGTGCTAATAGTTACCCAAGCCCAGCCACTTTGTGTAATCTTGGCCGAAACTAAATTCGAGAGTGGTCCAGCGAATGTCAAGGCCTCGTTGACGGCCACGGGCAGCGCGGCGCCGTAGCTCTCCACGACATTGTAGTCCGATCTAATACCAGCTATGGACTGTGTTGTCGAGCGGGCCGACAGGCTGAGGCGACTAAAAATGCATATAAATGAATTAATTTGATTACTGTTTTTAACCTTCTTAGTACCTATTGTTCAAAGCCGTCTTTTTCAGGGCTCCTGGTAGAGGGGAATGGTTGGCGTTGCCGCCAAAAAACGATTTGCGGGTGCTGTCTGCTGAAGCTGGCATCGAACGCCTTAAGCTAGGCGATCCTTCCTGTGACACTTTGTAAAGCTGCTTTTGCATGCTTCGTTCCATAGTATATTGTTTTAATTAACAAGGCGACTTTTCATAAACACGAAACACATGCAAACTAAACAAATTCCGCCGGCAACTAGCGAGTATCGAAATTAGGGATGTGAATTGATATGGTCATATCCAGTGATGCCAAACATTTTCTGGAAAATAAAGACAAAACGACCAAAAAAAATGGGAAAAACGCTAAGAAACTAAAAAATATGACAAAAACAGGCCAAATTTTGTTTATTAATTTTTTTATTTAATTTAATAGTTTTAGGACCTCTTCAATGATTTTTTCGTGTTCATTTTCTTTGTTTTCATTGTACGTCGCCATTGTGCCTATAAACTTAAGGTATTTGCACTAAGCAAATAACCTATAGAGAACCCATCCTATACAACTGAAATGTCACAGAAAAAATGCTTGCGAAGCGTCCACAGCGAAGTGTTACCGATCTGGCAATATTGTTCTAGTGGAATTCATAAGAGAAGCGATTTTATTTTTGAGGCCGATGTTTGCGAAACTAAGACATGTGAAATATGAAATACCCTCTACCCTCAAAACTTTAAATCCACATTATTTTATTCAAAACAACACCCTACATTTTTATAAATTCCACTCGAACAATATTGCCAGATCGGTAACACTTCGCAAGCATTTTTTCTGTGACATTTCAGTTGTATAGGATGGGTTTTTTATAGGTTATTTGCTTAGTGGTATTTGTCAGGCAAGTTGTACGAATGGCAACACGATTTGTGTCGACGCAATTCGAATCTGCAGAAGATAAAATATGCATATGCATATAATTGAAAATTTGTGTGATTTATACATTTACCCAATTGTCAAAATAGCATTAAACGTCTCTATTTTTAGACGGTTCCTCAATTTAGTTTTTACCAAACTAACTTGGCCAAAAACCCTCGCTTCTTCTGCATTCGACCATGGAAGAGTCAGAGCGAAAGTGACCACTCCTGAAAAAGGGTTATTGCCTGCAGAGTCTCGATATTTGTTTGCCTCGGACTAAAACATTGTCCCATTTTAAGAGGTGAATTTTGGCGTACTGGGAAAGTGTTTTTTTGCCTTTATATATTTTCCATTTTCAAAATTTCGAAAATTGGCAGTATAAAATCTTTTTTCAATTCAATTTACTTGAATCTAAAATAAAGCTAGATTTTCGGATAGAAGCTGTTTGAGATTTTTCCCGGCTGAAGCAGTTGAAAACCAGACAAATCTATCCGAAAAAAAGCCAATTTGGCATCACTGGTCATATCCGAGATGTATCGATATTTTATTAAAATATATCATATTTATTGCGCTATATGAAAGATACAAAAAGTTTTAATACGATACGGTGTCGAGTATTTGTTACGAAATGATTATCTTTTCGGTATATTTTTCAATGTCAATCTCGATACCTCGATACAATGTCATCCCGAATCATAAATAATTCTCAACAAATTTTTGTTGCTGAGTGCACTATCGTAAGAAACGATGTTAATTGTCTATATATCGAGACTTGTAGGCGATAAGTTAGATAACCGATTAAACTCCTTATCGGAGTTGTTGTTCTTTTAGAATGAGTACAAAAGTGAACAGATTGAACGACTCTGTTACTTAAAAGAACAAAATGAACCATATTCGTACGTTGTGCGAGCTTATAACCGAATGATTCGAAACAACTCTAGAATTGCACATTAATTCGTAAACAATTAGCAATTCGTTGCTATCAATGGCCACCTGGACCCAAAATGCGCCAACAGGTGTCAGCAAAAGGAGGCGCTGGAATCTCGAAGGTATTACTTCGAATAGGAAGCTTTGAAAATACAAATAATATAGTCAATGACTCTAACTTTACTTCGCACAGACCGCGCCTCGCTGAACAAATTAAAGGAGCATATTGCCGAGGAGGGATGCCCACAAGTTCAATACGACTTGGGGAAAAAGCTGCTGGAGAACGCAATTGGTATGTATATCGTAGCCACAGGGCAATACTTCTAAAGTCGACTTGCATGTCCATAGAACCAAACGTGGCCAACGAAAGCCAGAAGGCCGTGCATTGGCTGGTCAGTGCTGCCCAGCAAGGCCACGAGGAAGCAGTGCGACTGCTCAGCAAATGCTACAGCGATGGAAATGGCATCACGGCCGAGAACGCGGACGAGGTGCGTCGTTGTCTGGCAATGACGCCGGGCGAGCGTGCAGCACGCAAAGCGGCTCGTGAGCTCTTCGCCTGTTTGTCCAATGGCAACGAGCACATAACTCCCAAACAGTTGGAGCGCAAAATGCGCCGCATTTACAATTTGCAGCGCAAGCGTCGACGTCGTGGAGCTGGCAGTGATGACGCCTCCTCCTCGAATACTGACGACGACGCCAGCGACTGGGAGCGTGAGCCATTGGAGGACGCTGTGACCGTTGGACGTGCGAATGTGGAAAGACGTCGTTTCATCACCGAGGCTAACCTCGTGTCAGCTGCCTCCAACTACAGCGCCGGTCGCATGCCCAGCGTGAACGAGACACTGACCCTGTCTGTGCCGCATCCGCAGAGCTTGGACCATGTGCCCTGTTTCTATCGCATGATATTCCATCCGCTCGTGTTCTTCACACTGCTGTACCACCGCTTTATCAATCTGGTTATCGCACTGCCCGCCATGCTGCCCATCAGTGTGCGCTGCAGTCTGTTGGTGCTGCTGGCCTGGTGGAGCACAGTCCAAGATACGGAGCGTCAAATGCTGCCCATGATTAGTTACTATATCAGTCTGGGCGTCATGCTGTGGGCCACGTGCCGAATGCTGAAGACCAAGCAGCAATTTGTGGACTTTCGCATTTGGTCTGGATTGTTCCTCAGCTACGGCGATCACAACATCGAGGCCGAGATCTCCGAGCAGCGTTTCTTGCGCAACAACATGAAACCATATCTGTATTACTTTTGCGCCTTCATTTGCAACCTAATTGTGTATCCCTTGGTAACAGATGCCTGGCTACCGCACTCGGAGCTAACCATCATCTCCGGCGCCTGCACATTCATCACGCTGAGCGTGTTTATGTACGCCTCCTCGCAACTGCTGCCCGACTGGCTGGTTGTGGTTTCCTTTGCCGTCAATGTGCTTGCCAAGTATCCATATGAGCTGGACGAAGTTGTGTCCACGCACTGGCGTTTCCTGGACCTGCGCGTGCCCACCTTCTCATCGTTTGTGATTGGCAACGGCATTGAGTTTTGCCTGAACTGCCGCACTGCGCTGTACCTGCTGATACCCATACTACTCGTACTTCTGGCCAAGCGTTCCGGCTGGCATGGCGTCTACACCTACCTGATTCCCCATTGCGTCACCCTCAGCTGGCTGCAAGTCTGCATCGTCACCTCGCAGAGTGCCACCGTCTTCGGAGCGATGCGTGCCGCCTTGGGTCTGGCTGGCGTCGTTTTATTCCTGCCACTCTTTGGTATTGTGGCACTGCTGGTGCCCGTCTTCGTGGCCATCGACAGCCTGGGCTTGGCCAGCGAGCATCTGCGCTGGGGCACCACCGCCATCGCCTGCTCCCTGGTGGTACTGCTCTCCTGCGTCTTGGCCCTGAACCGTTCTACGCAAAAGTACATCACCATGCTGCAGGTAAGCTTAACTTAATGTGATGGCTTAAAGAGAACCTCTCGTAATGATTCATTTACAGCTGCTCGTCGGTCTCACCACAGCCTGTGTGCTGGTCTTCCCCTATATGACGTCCAGTTTCAAGGATACGCCTCGGTTCAACGCTGTGCCCTCTGTCTTGTCCAATCCAAGTGTTGGTCGGCACTCCGTGCCGGATGCCCTGCAATGGGAACGCTTCTACGACCTTTGCGCACAGCCTGTCCAGGAGCAGCCCAACAAAATAAAGGCCCAGTTGCGGTGCTCCCATCTCAATGGCATGTATGTGGCATGGGAGGGGAAAGTGACGCACGTGCAAATTGCCCGTGTCTCGAATATGCTGGAGGACATCGTGGCCAACTATCTGCCCACCTGGCTGGGCAAGCTGCTGCGGTGTGTGCACGGCGAGAACATTGCGAAGCACTTCCAATGTGATCCGCAGCAGGATACCCGGTGCGTTGAGTGGCAGCGCGTTATTAAAGCACTCGGTGCACAAACTGGACACTGCACCCTGCAGCGCTGGAATCGCTATGAGTACGAGCTAGTCGTTCAGGTGGCAGCCAGCAGCAGTCTCCTTGGTCGCTCCACATCCACGGGCGTTGTACTTCGAGCCCATCACGACTTTGGCAACTTTACCCAGCGCCTGCATCGAGGGGATCGCGTCTTGTTCTACGGAACACTCCATAACTCCCGTTTCCTTGCCAACAATGTACGCGAGCACTATGTGCTTGGCTCCAGCGGACCGCCGCAGGTGGAGCTAAAGACCATCGAGTGCTTGGATTGCCAGTCGCCGGATTTGGGCACAGCGAGCATCCAGAGAGCGGTGCTCACCTCGCCGGTGGATGCACGCATGCAGGATCTGATGCGAGGCATCAAGTATTTATTAAATGCATTACTGAGCCCATTGATCACGTTCAAATAGATGCCCACAAATGACATTACTTAAGGATTAGTCAACAAATTGTATTTATTAGACTGGTGAATACATATTATATTTTATTGTTACATTGTTAGCCTCAATTCAATTGAATTAATACTTTACTAGGATTGTCAGTTTAGATCCTGATGTCGTAGGTGGGATCGCCGGGTTTATGCTTGGAGGCGGTAAGATCCGTTCCCTGCTGAAAGAAGTCTATATGCTCGTTCAGCTCACTTAGCCTGGCAAACTTCAAGTGGGGACAGGCCACACAGCTAAACAATGTATTCAACTTGATGACGATCTTATCCTCTTTAAGTGCTGGAGGCATCCTCACGAGCTCCTCCTCATTGACGAGCGCGGGCGGCGAGCTTTGATGAATACACTCCACATTTAATGATTTCCAACTATCCTGCAGGTTGTATGGAACGTTCTCTTGATCTGGCCTCGTGACGTGCAACTCACAAGGCTCTCGGCAGATCGAAAGATCGGGGGAATTATGCAGCAGCTGTACGCCATCTAAGAGGAGCTTTCGGTGTGCCGGATCGTCAATGCCCAGCATAATCAGATCGCTGGTTATTATTTGCTTGCAGTGTTCGATGGTCATGTATCCGCGCTCCCTAAAAATATCCAAATAGTTCTCCATCGTGAGTAAGACCAACCAATCTCGCACTTTCCTCAGGCACATTTCTTTCAAATCTGTTACGAGCTTTTGACAGTGGCGCGAAACAAAACCATAGGTGGCGTATTTATGTTTCACAAAACAGTCGAAAGATGGCGATACAGAATTCAACCGTTTACCAACATTGGATCCCAAAACACGGTGGCGACAGCCCCAGAAAAAGGACGATTTCCAGAAGTTATAATTTTTTTTTAAAAAGTATTCCTTTTTGGTATATTTCTTAATTTTGAAGTTACAATTTTGAAAATTTTAGATGACTCTTTTCTGTAACGATGGCTGCCACTGTGCTTAAGGAGCCAAGGCTGCCACCTTGTTTTGCCAAACTTGGCCAAGGCTGCCACCTTTTATTTTTTTGCCGATGAAATCAGCTGATTCATTTATTATTAGAGGTGTGTGTTGGGTATGTTGCTACGATGTTTGCTGAACACATTTGGGCACGACTCTTAAATCTGCAAATATCATCTGTAAATGGTATTGTACTGAACATATTTCTCATACGATTTTGAAATTCTTTCTTTCCCATATTTTAGAGGGTCGTAATTATCAGGATTGTTTATTTTCGTTTTATATAAAAACATTCGATAGTGGGCTACCAAACATCGATGGTTCCGATGTTTTGCAAGCATCGACGACAACGATGTTTCTCCACCTCTAAAAGCAAGCGAGCGAGCGAGAAGAAAACAGAAGCAAAACGTAAATACGATGTTTCTTGTGACGCTGCCATTTGGATTTGGATAGCCACCTTGTTATGGCAGCACTGCAAACATTTAACATTTCAGTATTAAATTTAACAGCACCTCCGTATGTTCTGTTAAATGTATGTTAGTCCTCCATATGTTCTGTTAGTCCGATCTCTCGCTCTTTGTTTTTCTTTGCTTTTCTTCTTTCTCGCTCGCACAAACATCGATAAAAATTTTTGCCCATGTCAAATCTCTAGAATTTTCAAAAATCAATTTAAAATATTTAAAAAACAAAATTCAAAAAAGCAACAAAATCCAAAATTAGGTAAAATAATAAACTTTATTTTGAAATTGGTTTGGTGCAATTCGCTCAACGCGTTGCGAAGTTAGGAAAAAAGTTCTGAAAAAAATCTTAAAAATTCCAACAAAAATTCTGGTAAAATTTTCAAAATTCTAGCTTCAAAATTTCGAATGCGCCACTTTCAGATCGCTCGCTCTTTCAAAAGAGCTCAACTTTTGAGATTTCTCACCAGGCGAACAGAATTAAGCAGAAAGTTGCAGGTTAGAGTAGAGCAGAAAGCGTTTTGCCTTGAGAGCAAGCGAGCGCGCCTGCAGTAAAAACTACTGCGGCGTTTTGTTTTCTTCGGTTGTCATTCTCGAGCGTACGTGTGTGGCCGCCGCCTTACATGTGTGTGTGCTGTTGGTTTTGTTTTCATCCGTTGTCAACACTGACCAATTGCGAGATGAATAAGTTCATTCGTTCATCTAAATGAACTGTTCATTTGAGCTTTTTCAGAACGAAACGACACAACTGTAGAAAACAGAAGCAAAACGTATTTAAGTGCCCGTTGCGCACGGTTTTCGGGGCAAAACAGAAACGCAGACCGACGAGTGCGAGTGTCATCAGCCAGTCGCCCAGCTAATATTGTCACTTATCTACGGGATTATTAACAAGTAATTGTCAGCAGTAACATCAGCAACGGCAACAGCAAACATCGCAATGATACCAACAGTAACGAAAAACTACCAGAACGTGGTAATCAGCACAGGCAATATCATTAACAACGAACTGGGGCAGCGTAAATCGAACGAGGAGCTCTATGACGGTCTGAAAATAACACTGCACAGTGACCCGAACGCAGAGCGCGTGGTGGTCGAGATCGACAAGTTGCATGGCCGCGTGCTCTGCGCGACACAGGAACTCAGCAACAAACTGACGGAGAACGGACGCAACGAGATTAGCATTGGTGCAAAGATATTCCTGAACAAGAAATCAACGGAATGTATTAATGAGGCCGTCGAGGCCCTACTCAACATACTCAATGTTTCGCATGTGGACAACGTGGTGCTGGCCTACCATCCCAATGCGTCGAGCGTTGCCAACGCAACGTCTACGACCACAACACCAAAATCGCCTTGCTCCGAGGGCATCACTAGCCCTGCAAGTGACCCCGCCAATGGATGGAGTCAACGCAATGGAGACCAGGGCGTTGCCGAACTGAAGATGCTGTACAAGGGACTGGAGCAATATGCACTCAAGCAACAAATCAAACAGTTGGGAATTGCCGATCTGGATGCCAAGGCGCTGCAGGAACTGTACAAGTCTGCCCAGGTGGCTCCGACTATTGCACAGGTTAATTTGGCCGCCTGTTGCGTTGTCCCAGCCGATCTGCAGGAGTTCTGCAAGGAGCATGAACTGGTGCTGAACACCCACAGCGATCCCGAGCTGCTGCTGCCCGCGGAACAGTTCTCATGCCTCGCCCCCGGCTACACAATCGATTGGTCGCTGCGCTATCAAGTTCACGTACGCTGCCGCGGCGTTCTCACTGCCAAGGGTTACATTGTTGGGGCCTCTAAGCCGAGCGCCAATAATTGAACAGACAGACGCTTGTAATTCTAACAGAGAGAGAGAGAGTGATGGCATAGTTCAAAGCTAAGATGAATTTTATATAGTATAGTATAGTATATATGGTATATATGTACGTATACTGCATGTACATATGCCTGTATTTATGTATGTATGTAATACTGTACTTATTGTTTGTTATACAAAACCCCGAGATGAGAACAGAGAGAATAGAGAACGAATGACGCGAATGTGGCGTGCGCTCTTCAATTGATTCGATTATGAAATGTTTTCTGATTTTTGAATATAAACACATTTTCTAAAACGATCAACCGGCTTTCTGTTTATTTATTTATTTAATTTTTTGCTTTCTTCAAATTCCTTACAGTGAACAATACTCTTCGAAGGGGGGTCACAAACATACACATATTTGAGAGTATGAATGTGATGAATAAGTAAATAAATATATGTGCAACCGGTTTGTGTACTCACAAATCAAGTATACGTCGAGTGGTCAGTTTCAGAAACAACGACAACAAACATTCGTTATCGCAATTTGTAAGGGCGCCCGCCCTGTAATACAAGTTGCTTTGTTTGACCCCTTGGAGCAAGGTTGGCTCTTGAATCATGATTCCTATGCGTCTAGATCCCTGTCTGGTCACAAGCTCAGTTCAAATCACGTGGCCAAGTTGCCCGCAAATGCGGCTTGTCATTATTTAAAATAATTATTGCTACAACAAATGCAATCGCACAATGATTGTATAGAGGAGTAGCACAAACAAATTGGACACACTATATACAAACATACATACATATGTATGTATTTATATCTGTACTTGCATACTTTAAATATATTACCGGAGGTGCTGTCGTCAAATGGAAGCCCATTGAAGGCTCATAAAATGAAAAACAAGGCGAGACTAATACTAATAATAATAATAAGTTCTTTGGCGATATATTTAACAATATATTTGAATCGCAATCAGCAAAAGCACTTGAGATTTATTACAGTTATATATGACTGAGCTATGCAACTATTTGTAGCGCACACTTCCAGTCGTTATGGCTTGGCCACTGGAAAGTTGCATGCGGCAGCAGCAGCACGACAATAAGCAAAGACCTTGCCCCGCTACTACATACATTTATACATACATATGTATGTACGTATGTATGCACGAGTACTTGACCATATACGTAGTGTGGCATTTAGTTTCTAATTAAGTGGTGGCAAGTGGTGTCGTCATCAGCGCAATGAACCAAACCACAAAGGCTTAATTAGACACACACATACACACATCCAAATATTGTCGACTGTCCACTCATGGTGAAATTAAAGAAATTATTACTTACATATGCATGTGTACATTATTTATATTTAGTACAATTATCTAAATTTATTTATGTATGTTTGTATGTGTGTGTTCTAAAAACCCGACAACAGTGTGTCTAAAACAAAGTCAATAATCGAAAAATTAGTTGCTGCCGCTGCCAACTGCGACTGCGACTGAGGCTGAGACTGCGACGTCGTCATGACTTGCGTTTCTATTAGCTGTGTGCAAGCGAAATGGCTATATACATAGTGTAGTGTGTGCAAATGAGTCAGAAAATGGTTTAGTTTATCTAGCGATCGTTGTATGAGTATGTATGTGTGAGTTTGTATTTGTTTGTTTGCTTGTGGGGGGTCACTGAGGAGCCTGGAAGCATTCGTATTTCGTCACGGGAGTGGAATGATGACGCATGACAATGACAAGTGCGAAAATTCCCACGGAAATCACACGGAACCATCTAACTTAACTTTACTTACATACTTCGTAAGTGTGTACATATGTATATATGAATCTATGATAAACACTTTACATGATGGATAGGGATATAAATTTAACTGGAAGCACGTTATATGTACATACAGTGAGCCACAAAAAGTCTTCGTACCCCATAACTTTGTCAAATTTTGGTATAAAAAAAAAGTTGTGATAGGTTTCTTAAATTAATGTTCTATTCATTTAAATTCCATTCGAATGATACAAAAAAATTACTATTTTAACCCTTTTTCCTCCTTTTCTTACAAAAAATAGGCTTTTTAGCAATTTTCAAAAAATCATAAAAAATACTAGCAAAGAGATTTTTGAACCTTTTTTTTTTGCAGTCACTCTTAGAATTGCTTGAAACATTTTTTTGCATCAAAACATTTTTGGCTTGAGACCGAGGAAAAAAGTTGAATAAGTAGACTTTTACAAAAATTCTAGACTTTCCATGGGCTAAAGAAATTTTGGTATCATTCGAACGAAATTTAAATGAATAGAAGATTAATTTCAGAAACCTGAACCAAAGTTTACAAAGTTATGGAGTACGAAGACTTTATTGGTACACTGTATGCTAAAAATTATTACGCTATCAGGTAATAATGATAGAAAGACCTCGAATCTATAAAGCGTGTTATCAATTTCATTCTGTGAGTACGAACGGTAATTTGAGAATTGCATTTGATTCAAGATTCTAGATTATGTCACTCGCGCCCCACTAGTCGCATACTTAATATTTCCGATTAACGATATACTAAAGTAATTCCTGCAGAGAATGTATTTATGTTATGCATGACTTAATACAGTGCTGGGGGATCTTCTTTTAAAATTATATACGTATGTATCTAAATATGGATTATTGACTCAGATGCATTCCTGCAGCCAGTCATGGGTACTATACATACCACAAATGATTGACTCAGTAAAATAATATGATATTTGTATATTGGAAATGACACCATAACAGTTATTAAGTCTTTATTTAAATTAATTGAATAAGTATTACTCTCTCGCTATACACAGATTCACATTCACATATTGTTAGCTACATTTTCCATTGATCTAAGCATATTGTGTTGATCTTAACTAAATCATCGTCCATTTTTGCAATCTTTGTTAATACTTTTGTTGTTCATTTTGTTTGTTACTTGTTTGTTATGGCTGTTGTAGTTGTACATAGTTAACACACACCAAAATACACACTGAATCGATTAGGATTGTTTAACATGCAGTTAGTTAATACGAGTATGAGTTACACTTGATAAGAATTTACTATCTTATTCATGTACTATTTACGTGTTACGTCGTATTACGTGTTTGTTGTGTTTGTGTTTCGTCTAAAGACATTTCAGATAATCTACAAACATACATACATCGTGTATTATACAATCAGTATTTGTGTACATACATTTAATAACTAAATACATACATCATCTCTCTATGTTTTGCCATAGAATATTCTGGCTACATATGTATGTATGTATGATTGTACATACATTTCATACATACATATGCATGCATACTCGTATTTGAACCTTTAACACCTTAATTAATTTGTTACAATTAGATTGCGTCATAAACTAATCTCACCATATAGCGATTTCGCAAAAAATAATACTCTGTATAATTTTGGTTTTATTAAATATTTAAAAAACCAATTGATCTCTTTGGGGATGGACGGCGGCTTGTTTGACAATTTAGATTGTTTAATTTTGACTACTAAACGACAATAACAAATAACTAAAGCTAAACAATTTAATTCGAATTTTGTTGTTCGTTGTTTATTTTGCTGATAATATAAACTAAACAGTTGTTAGGGCTCAAGGAATTGTGTTTTAAGCTTATTCCTGGCAATATTTCGTTGCTGATCCTGAACCCATAATAAAAACTTTATCAAAATCTGTTGCCATTCAAAATGAATAAATATTTACAAAAAATATTGTTGGTCTTAGTCTCATCTCTTGATAGATTCGATATCATAGTTTTTATGATTATAAGTATTATTATTTATGGACTCTGATGAGGTTGCCGTCAAATAGAAATAGAAATACATAGGTAAAGTACAAGTAGTTATCATATTGAACCGAGGAAACTTTAAGTTTTGTTAATCTATTACTTTGTACAGTAAATACATAGACTTGAAGAACTTGAATTTATTTACATATAGCTAGTACTGTATTGAGTATTGTACATACATTCACATACATATATATATGGGTAATTAGTTATAGACATTTACCAACTTGCACATTTAGATAGGCAAAGTTAATTGAAATTCACACAAATATTTTAAAGTGTTCTATTATATGGGGACTGCATAGGAGGGGGGTGCTGAAAATTAAGAATATTGGACCGGCTAAGTTTGTGTGGGAACTACAAAGACAAGCAACAAATCCATTGATAAAACCCGTAAAGTTTTCATTAGAACATTTCTGGACTAGTTGCAAATATTCAGTTTAATCTAAAATTCAATTGAATTCTTTTCATTCCTACTACATTTTCTTTTTTTCAACATTGAGTTGTGCCAATAACTATATATTTTTAAAAAATACTTTGCAACTATAATAGAATATAGTATAGATAGTTTTTTACAGCTAAAATACATTTGCGTTGCATTTGAATATGTATATAATGTTTGTTGCTGATTCCTGTTGGAATTGTTATCAATTAAGAACACACACATATGTGCACATCAAGAGAGACAGAGAAAGAGAGAGACAGAGAGAGAGAGGGTGATAGTTAAACAAATTAAGATTTATTTATTGAGATTTGCTCAATAATACTTAATTTGGTTTGCTTGTCTGGCAATTCTTGATATTAAACATTAAGGAATGTTTTAATAATATTAAAAAATTCGTGCGCCTAAAAATGCCACAAAAATACAATCAAAATATTTGTGTTTTTTTTTTTGTTTTGTTTACTAAACTACAAAAATACATAGTACAATAAAAATACATAAATACATACATTGATGCAGACTTTAATGCATGTACATACATGTATATATTTTCTTTATATATACTGGAATATTGGTGTAATCGGTTGCACTTATATTTAGCGATCCTCTAGAAAAACTAACAACAATCAATTTATCGTCTATATGTACATCGAATGTGTATGTGTATGTGTGTGTGTGTGTGTGTGAGTGTTTAGTGTAAAACTATTCAAAATATAATAATACCATTTCATAATTCATAATTTTTGTCATTTAGCATACATAACAAGTATGTATGTAGTTCAGTCTAATTTGGGAATTGGTCGTCGAGCTTTCATCCGGGAAGAGGAGTTCCCAAAATGCAGGAACCAACTAAAGGGGCCAACAACAATACGTCTGTGTGTGTGCTTATGTGTGTGTGTGGTGTTTAGATCAAATGCGATTTTCGATTGGAGTGCTCGATGGCCGCCAGGAGCTCGTGTTTCTGCCGCACATAGAGACGTCCCTTCTTCCAGGGACTCTGCAGCTGCAGCGGCTTAAAGTCGTCGCGGAGACAACGTTCCCGTGCCCCGATGACGGCGACCAGACAGAAATTGTCCATCATGTCGGCACTGTAGATGGGTCCCTTGCTGCCCTTGAGCACGGCTGCCATGTTGAGCTGCTTCACCACCAGATTGATGACCTCCCGGGCCGTTGTCTTGGGCGTCACATGCAACTTGAGGCTGGTGCCGCTGGCGAGGCCCGTGTTGTAGGCCGTGTACACTTGGATGATGCCCGCCCCCGTGGAACTCAGCTCCGCATTGAGGCTGGAGCAGCTGGCAGTGTCCTCTTCGCTGCTCTGGTGCGTGAGGCTCTTGGTCGAGGATGCCTTGGAGGTGCTAGCTATGGGCTCCTCGCTGCCCAGTGGCTTCAGCTCCGGCTGCAACGCCGACAGCGAACTCTTCAGATAGAGTCCACCCTCGCGAAGATTCGCACTGGAGGCAGCCTTCACCTTATACTCGGCCGCCGGCTTGAGCGGCTTGTGCTCCAGATCGGTGGCAAAGGCGCCGCTGCCTGTCCTCAAGGACACGCTGGATCCCCCCAGATATGGTGCCGAGCTGGAGCTGTGCACGGTGATGAGCGGTGTGGGCATGGGACCAATGTTTGAGCTGGTGCGCTTACGCTGTGCGTTTGCGGACTGGGGATGACGCAGTGCCTCCGCCAACGTGTCATCGGAGCGCGAGGGGGGCAGGGCAAAGACGTTGCTGCTGCCCTCAGAGGCGGAGTCCACCGCGGAGTAGAAGCTACGTGCGGTGTAAGCGGAACTCTCCGAGTCGCCGCTGTTCTTGCGCAGGGAAATCTCCGAGGAACTCGATGCTGCATACTCATTGCTCGACACTTGGAGCAGCTGTTGTTGTTGCTGCTGGTGCTGCTGTGGTTGCTGTTTATCGCCAGCTTCCCCGGGCGTGGGTTGTGTCGATACCGGAGTCAAGGTGCGCTGACCCAGATTCGTTTCGGATTTGGAGTGCTCCGGCTTGTCCTGTCGATCGGCGTTCTCGTTGGCGCCAGGTCCTGGCCAGCTGCCACGTCCCGTCTTGGGGTACTTGGTCTCCCGCAGGGGCAGTTGCAGCAACTGCTTGCCCGCCCCGGAGGACTCCTCCTGCCGCATGTGGGCGAACTCAAGGATCTCGCGCATGGCCAGCGAGGGCTGTGCGTGCTTGTTCCGGGCATAGGCCACCACATCCATCAGCCAGCGCACGCTCTTCCACACCAGCGTCAGATTGGCGCTCAGATCCTGCAGCGTGGCCAGACGTTCCTTGGCGGCCTGCAGCTCGCTGCTGGAGAAGGCCTCGCGATGCGAGTGCGTGGCCATCGCGGTGTCCAGCTCGAGGATGCAGGAGAGGCGGGCGTACTTCTGGACGATGGCGGGCTGATAGGTGCGCAGGTGGATCATCTCGAAAGCCTGGATGCTCAGGCTGACCAGATCATCGCGCTGCAGCAGCAGCTCCGACTGTCCCGGCACGGCAACCGATGACTCCACCGAGGGACAGACAATAAGGAAGCTGATGTCGCGACTGTGCTCGATGACCTCCACATCGTAGAGGCGATGGGTTGCGGCTTCCGTCGCCTTGATGTTCATGCTCGCAAAGAGTCGGTGCATCGCATTGCTGAGATCGTAGAGGAAGAGGCGCTGCACCTCCGTAGCGGGACAGTTGCCGTTGCCATCTCCGGGTGCACTGAAGTCCAGGGGCAGACGCAGCGGATCAGCTTCGCTTCGATGCAATGCCTGCCACTCCTCGGCCGTGATGTGACTGTTCTCGCGCACCTTGCAGTGCGGCAGGACATTGGGCGACTTCACCGGCACCACCACCTGTATCTGGTCCATGGAGCACTGCATCTTCAGGTATCCCAAGTAGAGACCCGGCTCCAATCGTTGCAGTGCTGCCTGCTGGTAGTACAACTGATCCCCAATGCTGGAAATGAGCAGCTCGTTGATATTGTAATCCTCGTGCAGGGCTCCGAGCTTCTTCTGCAGTTTGCTGACTGGCAGCCAGCGTGAGTTGAGTATGGACACCGCCTTCTGGCTCTTCACCGACTGCACGCAGGTGAGCACCACAGTGCCCTGGGCATCCCTCAGTGGCTTGTAGTACAGCTGGCCGAGATCCGTGATGCCCAGGGCCGACTGCATCTGGGAGACGGCCGACAACAACTTGGTGCGAAAGTGCACGGGCGAGATGAGATTCCGTTCCATGTCCGTGCGCAGCGACTTGACATCCTCCCACGTGCAGGCCACCTTCATCAGCCAATAGTAGTCAATGTGGAGGGCACTCGGATAGGACTCATCGATCTCAATGACCGGCGGAAAGTCCTCGCTGGTCACCAGCACCTTGTCATCGCAGTGCACAATGCACGAGAAGTAGATGCCTCTGTGAATTGTAATATGGTTAGGGAATCTTGTCTTTCGAGGATCAACTTCTGCTTACCGTCGCAGCGTCTTCTGGAATTTGGAGGTCACCGAAAACAACTGCTTGATGGTGGTTTTCTTTTTGGGATTACGACGCTGCACGCTGCCCGGATCCAGCGTGAGCTCGGAAACATCAGCTGGACGCGCCATTCTCACGGCGGTAAACAAATTGTCCAAAATGCGTTGTCGGCCAAAGAAACGATCCTCCCGATTATCCAAGTCGCGCCAGGCTATATGCAAAGAAATAAATATATATAGTATGTTACTCTTAGCATTCGAACTTAAAGAGATCCTTTCAAATAAAACTAGTGGACGGTGCTACAGTCGAGCATACTCGACTGTCGGAGATCCCGTACTTATTATGGAAAAGCAAACGCTGCTTGAAATAAAATAATATAAATCGCTACAAATATTAATATAGTTATGTACTAAATGGGGCTCCAGTCGGCAACAGTCGAGTGTGCTCGACTGTAATATATCCTGTGCCCTGGCACTCCGATAGCCTAATACGTATTTGCACGCCTTTAGGCACGACGAAGGTTTGATGATGCCGTATAAGTTTTTGACTAAATGTTTGTATTACATCTGTATGTTCTAGTGAACCGGTTTAAGCCAAATTCGATTAAAATGTAAAAGACATATGGGCATGTCCAGAAAAAGGTCCACCTCGCCCAAAAACATAAAATTGATCAAAAACTCACATCTTGTGAAATTTTCTTTCAAAAATGTATTCAAGTTATTTATTTTATCAATATACGCTAGAAGAAATTCAATAGGATGAACATATAGATTCTACATTGGAATAAATTCACTTTTTCCATATTTTTGCCTATTTTCTTCAAAATTTATTTTCAAAATGGACCGTTTGTATTTTAACGATTACACTAAGTCAGGGAGTAAGATTGTAACATAAACCATTTTAATATATAGAAATATATTGAAAGTTTAATTTAAAACAAGTTCTAAGAGCTATATATCGGAAGATAGAATAAAATTTGATGAACAAACTCTTGGAAAAACTAGGTGGAAATCTTGTCACGTTCGCGATGTCACGTTACAAATTACTAATAAAACTTGTAAAATATATAAAACGGTAGTTACATATCAAAATTATTTCTAAAATGGAAAACTACATTATTTTATTATGGTTTAAGAGTATTTTCTTCCAAATTCTTCATTTGTCAAGATGAAGTCAAAAATGACTTCCACTTTTCGTCGCGTTCGCGATGCATTGTTTTCTATAAATAATTAAAAAACGACAAGTCTTCAAAGATTGTCTTTTATCATAAGAATAGAGTTGATAAAATGCATTAAACACGTGAGAAAACATTTTTGAAAATGTCAATTTTTGCCATTTTTTTTTCATTTAAAGTCGTACAAATGTCGCGTTCGCGATCCTGGAAATACCCATATGCATTCCCAATTTATGAGTTCGTTTGAGATACTAAAAAAAATTGCGGACTAAATCTATATTTTCAATCAATCGTTTCTATGGCAGCTATAGGATATAGTGGTCCGATGTCAACCAAATTTGATCAGGATGTATATGACCGTCCCATTAGCGTATTCTGTCAGTTTGGTTCAGATGTCTCAAACACCAAAAAGTTTTTCATACTAAGACTATATTTTCAACTGATCGTTTTTATGGCAGCTACATATATGATATAGTGGTCCGATGAAAAATCTAAAACAAACTCGATCTGCGTGCAATATGGACGAGCCTACAAACTAAGTTTGGAATCTCTAGCACTTATAGTCTCTGAGATCTAGGCGCTTACACAGACGGGCATGGCTATATCGTCTCGGCTGTTAATGCTGAAGAATATATGTACTTTATGGGGTCTGCCACGCCTCCTCCTTGATTTGCCAGCCTCGTAGTAGTTTACACATATTATATGTAAGTGTGCATAGAAAGTTAGCTACTTACATGAGGGGGCAACGCTGGCGGGCACCGAGTTCAGGTAGCTGCCCCAGCCCTTGACATTGCCACATGCGGCACGCAGAAAGTAACGACGTCCCTGGGTGAGGCCGGCAATGTTGCACTGGGCACCCATAGTGCCATGGAAACTAATCCAATCGAGAAGCTCCCGCTCACCGACTACGTTGCTGAAGTCCGCGCGTGTTGACCATTGAACTGCGGTTAACGAGCAAACGTCAAAATCAAAGCAAACAAATCTGCGGCTGACCGCAGCAGGCATCGAGGGCAATGGAACTCGTAATGGGAATGGGAGTAGGAGTGGAATTTCTAGTGGCTTACCTTTGAATTTTGTGCCGATGGCGCCCTCGAATGGCTCTAGTATTTGTAAGCTGATGGAATTGTCACCGGTCACATCGACAACCACCGAGGCAGGGGCATCTGGTGGTCGCGCTTGATCCCAGCCGAGGAGCATGCGACGCAATCCCTTGACACGTCGCTCCCAAATGCCAATCTGCTTGTCCACCTCGTTTCCCGTACAGCCCGTAACCGAAGAGCCCGTGTTACCTGGAAAAGAGTAATTCCATTGAGTAATCTGCAATTAAAAAAAACTAAAAAGCCACTCACCAATTATGATGCTGGATATGGAAGGACGCGATGTGAAGACGGGTGGACACAGTCCTTCCGGTCCACTGAGATCATGTATACGGGACTCGGCATCCTTGAGCAGACCATTGAGCTTCGTTCCAATGCTTTCGACTGAAACTACAGAAACACAAACAATTAACAGAGATTAGCAAAAATAATCATCAATGGCTCATCGTTTCAATTATGCTCACATTGAGAACCCTCCAGGGCACCATGCTGCAATAGCATCTTGGTCATGGAGCGATTGTTGCTCAGTACGGCCACATCCAGCGCCGAGAGTCCATCCGTATTAATGCTGTGGATTGCACAGAACTTGTTATGAGTAAGTGCATCGATAAGCCAATTACAAATAATTAGAAAAGCTTAAGTAAAGAGTGCTTGACCACAGAATAAACTGCGTCTGTCTCTTACATATCATGACACATATTTACAGTCATCTACTAATATATACTTCGTACCAGAGTTGTGCCTATAAGCATTATCATTACTTTTTAATTATCATTGAAAAAAGTAGTTAAATGAAATTTCATTAGCACTAGATTTTTCAATGCTAGTGAAATTCGATTTCATTAGCACTACTTTTTTCAATGCCAATGAAATGACAAATTCATTAAAAAAGTAGTTAATTAGGAACAACTCTGCTTAGTACGTATCAATACAAATAAATAAATTTCTGTCTCATATTCTTTTTCATACTTTTTCGACACTACATTTTGTATTAATATATCCCTTTTACTTTTATTCTTCTTTCTTCTATGAAATTTGCATCCAGTTCAGCTGTGAACAGGGGAATTACTTTCCGGACCAGCTAATAAATTTCCCCCATTGACTTCTACTTTTCATCCTTACTCCATCTTTAGTTTTAAGTTAAAAGTTCATCTTTTTTATTTTGTTTTATCTTCATTTCTACAACTTTTCTATCTAGATCTAGATCCAAATAAATAGACTTTGTTTTTGTTAACAATTTGTATCCTTATTCAATAATTACAGTTTTTACCTATATTTGTAATTTGGTTTGAGGCAGCATTGTCTTCGTCTCATAAATATGTGTATGAATAAATAAAATATTAAAACTGTGATCAAATACAGTCGTTGTCGGATACATTAAGTAAACTGAAGGAAATGTTAATGTGACTTTCAATTATCTTTTCTGCTGTCATGGCTCAGGCAAGAAAATTCATTTTATGTTTCCCATTTTTTCCACATACTTGGTATAAATTTAAGATGTTCTATATTTTTTTGCTAACTATAATTAATATGTTAACTGTACAATTCACTGTGCAAAACACATATGTATGTATAAAATGTTCGACTGTTTTATGAACCAATTTTCAGACATTCACGTTTTCCTAACGACTCTAATTTTGACACAATCATATAAATGCAAAGTTTATAGATTTGGCACTGAGGGAATACTTTTCTTTTTGGGACATATTTAATTTATTTTTTGACAACTCTGAGCAGACGACACAAGAATTCGAAAAATATTACTGAATAAAAGAATATGTTAAATCTTGGATTTACTGGTGAAACTTAAACTGTAAGGATTGTAGTAAAAATTTAATTAATTTAAATTAAAAAACATAATTCCTAACTTGCAATACTAAATGAACAATATTAATGAAAATTTAAATTTAAATAAGTTGTGCATATTCAAATTGTAATGATTTGTTCGACAAGCTAACCAATTATAATCTCTTCTACAGTGAAACAGTAAACAGAGACCGTGTAAAAGACTTCTACAAAATGGGAGAAACGGGATTCGCGATATGTCTTTAATGGAGTATTATTCCGAAGAGGATGGGGAGTACAGAGATTGCTATACCTTAGGTAAATCTTTCAGCTCATCGACTTTAGGAGACCTGAATGCAAATAAATAAGTGATCTGAATTTACCTATTGACATCCACATCCGTTGACTCCAGTATGGTGCGTGCCTTGTCCAGATGGCCATGTTCCACGGCCGAAAAGAGAGCTAAGAGTACAGAGAAAGAAACGTTGGTTAATTCAAAGTTCAAATAATGATAGGATTAGGCTTAGAACTGAGATGGAGAATACTGCGAGCAGTGCAACGTGACGACGTGGCGACGTGTGCCTACCATGTAAGTGCAGATTACTTTGCGTGAGCTTGTCCAGCTGTGCCTGGGCCAGCTTCAGCTGCTTCTTGGTCATTTTGCTGACGCGAGGATGCGGCGTATTGCCAGTGGCCATCTTGGAGCGCAATTGCACCGACTGACGATGCACTGTGAGCTGATGTTGATTATTTGACGATGTGTTCTCATCCCCCGCTGCGTTGGCCAGTGATTGCTCCTCCAGTTCTGGCGACTGATCCTCGTGCTCGTCACGCAACTTGGCATTCTTGGGCTGCGAGTGGCGTGAGATGCACAGCTGTGGCTGTCCAGGGCCGGCGGACATGGTGTGCTGTGGCAACAGGAATTCCATTTCACGCAGATCCTGCGCGTTGCACGAAATCGCAGTCCGGAACTTGGTTAACGCCGCATGCTGCGTCAGCTGCTCCGACCAGCGAAAGGCGCTGCTCGGCGGCGACAACAACAAAGGCGCTGGATAGTAGGTGGGATAATTATCCTGGTTGTTGTTCTCCTGATGGGCGGTCGTCGGCTTGTCGCGCAGCCTAACGACGGACTCAAAGTTCTCACTTTCACAATGATTGCTGGGCAGAATGTTGTCTGCGTTGAAGGGTTGCGAGTTGGGAAGAAATCATAATTGCGAATTAAACAAAAGTCAGAAATGAAAAAGAAACGGCAATTAATTAAAACGAAAGTTAAACAGAAATGATGCATAAATACAATATACAAATGTAAATAATAACCAACTGCCCGAGGTTTGAGTTCGTTTTAGATATGTATGTTTTTATGTGTGTATGTATATATGTATGTATATGCAGACCGTAATTGCAAACAAGTGCAATTAATTAATTAAGTTTTAATCAGAAAAGCTCAGCGCAACTTTTGTTTTGCGTTCGTTTGTTTGCTTTTGTTTAAATGACCGAGTGACCAAGCCAATTACCTATATTATTAATGCAAGAGTATTCAGCACAGCGTGTGTGTGTGTGTTATGTATGAGTGTGTGTGGGTGTGAGTGTGTTATGTGTGGGTAACATGAACTTAAGCATTGCAAGATTAGAGATGGAATCGAACCCAGCTAAGCAAGGCATTCATTCAACCCGCAACCTAATTGTCAATAGCATTTTATGTTTATAGAGATGCAGTGCATCCGCCCCTCTCCCAACCACTCCCAACCCACATGCCTTTTAATTAAGCGAGACAATTTGAAGGCCTGGCTTCAATTGACCCAAAATGTGGGTGGCCGAGTTAGTTGCACGCTTACCATCGATGCTGGCATAGTGAGACTGTTGACGCTGACTGCGAACTGATGGTGACAGGGCTGCCATCGCCGGCACAGCAGCGGCAACAGCTGAAGCAGAAGCTGGCGATGGCGATGGCGACTTCAGCTGACAGAACTTGGTGAGCTCGTTGAGCGTGTGAAACGATTTCTGTCGGATGAAAACCGCCGGCGAGCGGAGGCAGCTGCTCATCTGCAGCTTTTGCGGCGTTGCCACATTGTTGCCCTTGTTGTTGCTATCGATCTGGTAGCATCTGCAACATTACATTATAACAGCATTAGTGTCCGTCCTATCCTGTCCGATTTATGTTTATATCATTTCATGTGGTATGCCATTCAAATTGAATATTTAATTATGCGGATTGTTATGGGATTTTGGCATTTAAGCATTGTATCTGTTTGGTCGTGTATCCATTTGACCGACGACCTTGTACGGCGGTTAATAACAATGCAATTGTTGGCATTCGCTAACCTATTTAAATTGCCAAAGGGTATTGGCCTTGTTCGCCCCCATCAATATTTATTTCAATGAGCTTACAGAGTCTGGATAGAGTTTAACTCTGAAATTGTAATAAATTGAAGAATGTGATGGATACTGGATATATTACCACTTTCAAAGTGCAATTCTGGTCAGCTAAGCAAGTTCTTAACTGAATTCTATATGACTGCAGGATTGTAAATATATGTTTAAGTTTCAAGAGCATTGAAAACGATTTGGATATTCTTGTGTCATAGAATATGTCATACAATTTTACGAATGATGATATACATAACTCCACAAAATCTTGTAGAACTAGAAATTTGGTAATTTAACGCTAAGGAATGCAATAAGCAAACAAATAGACCTACAGTAGCGGATTAAAAAAAACGGGCACCTTAAAAGATCGGTTTTTGAAGTATATTTAAAAAAAAAAACACTTTTTCTTAATATTCATAAAAAAAATGGCTTTTTTGGCAGTTTACAAAAAATTAGCGAATAGATTTTTGAAAATTTTTTGTTCAGTCAGTATTAGAATTGTTTGAAGAATTTTTTTGCATCCAAACATTAATTTTTTGAGCCCGAGGAAATGAGTTTAAAAGGTAGACTTGTACAAAAATTCCATATTTTTAATGGGTACTTAATGTGTTAAGGAAAGTTTTGTATCATTCATACGGTTCCTAGGCCTCATACGTTTTTCCTATGGTCTAATAAATAAACACTTTAAAAAACTCCAAAAACCTTTTATGGTGTCCGGTTTTCTTTGTCCGCTACTGTATGTATATGACATTTTATATACAAAATTATTGATTATATACGCACTAACGTTGTAAAATTGTTTTGAGAAGCATGCTCTTAATGAAAATTCTTTTGCTTGTAAACACAATATTAATCTTCATTAAAAAGCAAGTCTTTTTATGTTTTACTGTGTAAGTCATTCTGTCTCAGCATAAGTACGATAGCTCCAAAGAAAAAACTATTATTAAATCTTACAGAGATGCAGATTTCTGTACACCAAAACTCGATTTATGATACCGTCAAACGGACTTTAAAATAAAACACACAAAAGTGAAGGTCAGACAAGCATGAAAACTGAACTGCTTGCAAGCAGTGCATAAATAAATGCATCCAAATGTGCGTCTGCTATCATTTCATCATTAAAAGATACAACTTGATAGTCTGACAACGACTTGACTGACACAGCGGAGTGACCCAAATCTCACTGTTTAAATCACAAGCACAACAAAAATCTCACAAAAATGTCGTTAAAATGCTTTTAACCGAGAGATTTACAGCACACACAAAAACTTAAACACTTCCACTCGAAGAGAAATATGCGATACTATTTATAAACTTAATCGAATGCGTAGATTAACGATTCATATCGCAAGATGGGAACACCTACGACTATTTAGATAGGGCATTGGCTTCCTGATGGTGGCCGTGCGCATGCGCGTCGTTCCATAGATACCATGGTGGGCGTGGCGTGTGATATCGGCCAGGACGGGATCACTGGCATTGGGCGACTCATTGCCCAGAGTTCGCTCCAGATCTGAGTCCAGGGTGGCCTTTGGTGCCGTCTTGCCGTCACAGTAGCTCTCGGGTATTTGTAGCAACTTACAGGCCTTGCGTGGCAGGGTCACGCCCACGGGCAGTGAGGACATCAACTGCTCAATGCCCAGTTCCTGGTCTGCAGGCTGCTGCATGGTCTGTTTCTTGAGCGGCACAAACTCGCCTTTCACTTTGGTTGTTACCACGGCAACAGCATCGATGTCATGCCACAAACGCAACGCTTTCACGACCTTCGACTTTTTTAGCGTCCTGCTGCTGCTGCTGCCACTGCGACTGCGCGAATGCAAATGGGCGCGCAGCTTAAACGGCGACTGCAACGCCAGCGCAGGGCTGTGAAGCTTGCTCTTGAGACGCCGCAGGGAGGCACGAACTGAATGTGAGCGACGGAGAGCTGGCAACTCATCCTCATCCTCGCTATTGTTGTTATCCAGCTGTTGTTGTTGCTGTTGCTCCTGTGCTTGCTCCCTTAGCTTGGCATAGGAGCTCATTGCTCTGCGACGTTCCATCGTTGAAATATTTATCCCTCGCTTCAGTTTATTGATAGATTTTCATAAAAATCTGAATTAATTAACTGAACTGCATTTCTCGAATATTTTCCGTGCTTTGTTTTCTTTTTTATTACAGGATTTTCCGTAGTGCGCGTCGCCCTTACAAAATGTGAACTGAGACAAGAGTGCAAACTGATTCCATTGCCAACCACCCGTAGGACCCTGAACCCTCTCTCTCTCTCTCGCTCTCTCTACCACTCCTACTCTCTCTCTTTATACTGCTTTTATGTACATTTATGTACTGTGCTGTACATAAATTTCCGACTGAATCTGGAGGGTTACATGTAGAATTTATCTCTCTCTCTCGACTCTCAACTCTCAGCTCCCTACCTAACCCCTAAGTAATTTCAGCTGAGTTGCAGAGGAAATATCATTCGCTGCGCTCTCTTGAAGTGGACTTGATCCCAGATTTGTATAGTCATGTCTTGGTTTTAAAATTTAAATTTAGACGGCAAGTACTTGCTACCTGCGCCGTCCTTTTCACAGGAATCCTGTTTAGTCCTCCCATGCTCAACGTTCAACAATTAAGGCGGCATTTCCGAAATCGTAAACCAAACAAATAAGTTGCCTGTCCGACTGTCAGCCTTGTGTCATGTGTTGTTGTTGTTGCTGCTATTTTTGTTACTGTTTTTGTAGGTGTTTGACGCTGTCTTCGAGTTCTGTGCTGATTTATCGAGCGTGCCGAGCTGTCAGCAGCTGTGGAACTGGATTGAAAAACAACTGGCAATGAGCATTTGGAATTTTCAAGTGAGTTCGCCGACGTCGCCGATTAGCCCAATGCGGAAAAGTAAAAACTAATTGGAAAAAGTCTACCCTACTTGAGAAAATAAAAACAGTATCGTGATAAATTGGGAAACACATTGATGTAGACATTAACAGTTCGGAAAGGAAGTCGATAGAATCCATCTACCTTTTCATATTGATTCAACCACAATGTTAAACCTAATTTTTGGTCTTTAATGCTTGCACTATTTAACCTGATTTTATTTATGATTAGACTACCAAATAGGGCGGCTGTAACAAGTTTATGAATGAATCTACAAGTTTGTCACCCCATTAAAATTGTTGCAGTTTCGGGACCCTCCCAAACCGGTCGATGGTTTGCGGTCTGGTGGAGTCTATTCTCTTGCTAATTTTAGATATTGTCTCATCGTTCACATGAATAAGTTAACAAACTAACTAATAAGCAAATGTTTAGGCAATATTATAAGTTTACATTTGTATAGATCTGTTTACCCCAAAATCATTTTTTCATTGTTTTCTCAGAAAAAATCTATACGCTTTTGTGCGAGGTCAGTGCCGGGGGCTATAAGATGGAATTGAATTCAAATACGAATTCGAGTTCGAATTCAAACTGGAAATAAAGTTCGAGCTATGTGACGCATACGTCGCATGATATTGGGTCTAATAAGAGGGTAGATCCAATTGCTGAATCACGAGTTTCACACACTATAAACGTTGAAAACACGAAATTTTTAAGCACAGATTATACTTATGAATAACGCCGTAATTAGGGTCTAACAATTTGACCTTGAAACTGAGTTGACAGAAAGATTCAAGTAGAGATGGGCATGGGCCGTGCCGTGTCCGTGCCGTGCCGTGCCTATTTAAAAAAAATCCGTGTTGGGCCGTGTTGGGCCCCTTATTAAAAATTGCCGTGTTCTACCGTGCCAAAGTCGGTAGGCACGGTAGGCACGGTAGGCCCGGTAGGCACGGTAGGCACGGTACAGATTTTGAATTTAAATATGGTAGTATCGATAAGTTGGCGTTGTTTTATAGCTTGTTTGTCAGCTTGAGCTGTAGGATTCATCGATGTATCACACAATTTGCGAACACTTACAACATCGATAGCACGATTGATGCCATTATAATAAAAAAGTGACGCCACGAAGTGACAAAAATGGAGATGGGCATGGGCCGTGCCGTGCCCGTGCCGTGCCGTGCCTATTTAAAAAAATCCCGTGTTGGGCCGTTTTGGGCCTCAGTTTTTACCGGCCGTGCTTGGGCCGTGCCGTGCCTCAAAAAGGAGGCCCATGCCCATCTCTAGATTCAAGTGTAAATTGTGTTCACTTAGAGATAACTTTGTGGGAACTTAACAGATTGTTTCTAAGAAAACAATATGAGAAAGAGAGAATAGGAATTATTACAACAGAGTTCGTTTGCGATGACAAAGAAATGTTTGTTTTATGTGATTTTTGGACTTTAATTTGACTTATAAATCTTAGTGGACGGCAGTCCACGCTAGTGATGAAAGCAGTATATAATCCAGTACCAAGTCAATTAATTAGTTAAGCTTGTTTACAGCTAAACTGCTACATAAGGCCATATTTCTCAAAGCGGCCTGTCGCCACCCAGGCACGTTCCTAATAAACTCTAAGCTTTTCACAGATATTATCTCGGCAACTTGACCCAGGCACGAAAGTGAACCCAGAGACCTAATAAACTGTCAATTGCGAGGGTGCAATAAATAAAAATTACTGGCCCATAACGTTGAAAAAATACAAGTAAGATTGCTAGACTGAAAGATATTCTGCATCTATTTTTAATTTAAATAATTATATTGCTAAGAATGTTTGGTATACAAGTTAAATAATATAATTAATAGCTGAATGTACATACATCTATTACATTGTAAATAGAAATCAGATTAGAACAGTTGATACTCGTATCAAGTATTAGAGATACAGGGTATAAGATTGCTAGACTGAAAGATATTCTGCATCTATTTTTAATTTAAATAATTATATTGCTAAGAATGTTTGGTATACAAGTTAAATAATATAATTAATAACTGAATGTACATATTTTACATTGTAAATATAAATCAGATTAGAACAGTTGATACTCGTATCATTATTAGAGATACAGGGTATAAGATTGCTAGACTGAAGAATCTGCATCTATTTTTAATTTAAATAATTAATTGCTAAGAATGTTTGGTATACAAGTTAAATAATATAATTAATAACTGAATGTACATATTTACATTGTAAATATAAATCCGATTAGAACAGTTGATACTCGTATCAAGTATTAGAGATACAGGGTATAAGTACAAGAGAGCTGTAAGAACATTTAGCTTGCAATTGCATGATAATAAAATTTATGAAGCTACACAGCGCTAAATTGCCATTGCCCAACATAAATCACAGCACACAGGCTCTAGCCGAGTCAAAGGTCAACTCTGGCATGAGTGGGGAGTGCGAAGGGCGGAGTGCGCCTTCTTCAAGCTGAAGCTGGAGCTGAAGCGCCAAAACAACTTAATCCACTTAATAGAGGCGACAGCAGACACCGGGCGGTGAGTGCAGGTCCTGGCTGGCCAGTCAGGCGTGAATACACAGGACAACGAGACAACGAGTGACTGTCGCCTTGCTTAGCTTTGCAGGCAGAATGAAGGCAGCCACTGGTGAGGAGAAGGGAAGAGTTCGTGCTGTCAGATCGCATTAAATTATGCCGATTTTATCTTGCATTTCGTGCTGTCATAATTGTCAAATCTACCACACATTAAACCCACGACAAGCGACGACCACTGAAAAAGCATTTTGACTTCATTTAAATAAATTTGTCGCTTCCTCAATAAAAGCACCGAAAAGGCAAGAACTCTAAAGCACTCGGTTCACTGGCTCTGGCAGAGGGGGGGCCATTGCGAGCACTGGGGATTCTCTGAGACTGTGGGGAGCTGAGTTTAAAGCAAGTAAAAAGCATATTTTATGTCTTTGTAAAATATGAAATCGCATTATGAATGAGACAAGTAAAGCAGCTCTCAGTGCGCAGTTCTCGACTCCTCCTCTCTCAATGCGAACTTCAGCGGAAACGCCAATTGAATTTAAGTAACCAGACATTATGGCTAGATAAACAGAAGAGATTGCGGGTAGATTGTGCAAGACGCATCTGATAAATCCTTCTTTAGCTTGACCTTTGTCTCACAATCAGTCGGAGCATTTAATTCTTAGTTCTGTTGGTTTATGCTCTTCCATTCCATTCTATTGGTTTATTGTGCCAAATCAGAAAACAGAAAACTAATGTATTCATATTAATCAGATATGCAAATCGCCGCTCGTCGCCCAAATGAAAATGTGCCATCACCAATAAGGTCAATGTTGGCAAGAGAAATAAATATGAGACAAACTGCTGAAGATCTAATGCCCTTACTATTTTTTTTATCATTAAGTTTGACAACCGGTCCTGGGAAGTACGAAATTTTCTCTGACTTTCATATACTTTATCTATGTGAGATAGTTAAGTTAAGTATAAAAATAAATTTGAATTTATGATTTGCTTTAATCATGCACAGCAAGTAAATCGGATCCAGAATCTATATCAACAGTTTTATTGGAATATCTTCTTCAAAGCGTTAAAAAGCTCATGCTCAAAACAGCAATGCTCTCTCTCTCTCTTAATCTCTGGCGAAATGGTGACAAACGTTTTGACCCGGTCACTTGTCAGCATTTGCTTCCTGGCTCCGCCCCTAGAGTTTTCTGTGCCATTTTTTGCCCACAATTTTTTCTGTGCTTCTGTGGAAAAACAAACACAAAACCAATAAGCCAACGTTTAAAATTATGCAAATCGCGCCCGATTTGCACAAAGTTTCCTTTTTTATTTCTGTGAGTGTGACGGGTCAAGGCACAAATCTGAGTGGCATAAAAAAAGGATTTCAGTTGGATGTGGACTCTAATTGAAAAGTTTATGGGTGTGTGCAGGGAAGTGAGTGCGGGCAAGCTATTAAAGTGGCTATTACAAGTGCGAAATCTGTAGTTAAGACTTTCAATTACCCTGACATCGATTTAAGCACTAGGATAGTAGATAGATGCAGATAGTAGATAAATAGATACAAATATCTGAGATAAATGAACAACATAAGCTTTATAAAATGAAACATTTAAGTTAAACATCTAATAGACATACCGATACAATATAACATTTTGGAATTCAGAACATGAATGAGGAATTAATTTAATGTAAAATTGGGTCTTGGTCTCTTTTTTATGTTTTTCACAAATCATATACAGGGGTGCTACAGAAATCGCAAGCGAAATAGATTCCGCACGAAATTTCCGAGGTGCCACAGATCAGAGTTTTATTTTTTTAGCATTTTCACCAACCTTTTGAGCTAGGCTGCTAAGGGTTGACACTCTTCAGATATTACCCAAGGGTTTGATTAGCAACTTTTTTAAGTTTATCATTGCAGAGCAATAAGCTTTTAATTTTTTTTCTTATTTAAATAATATAATTAAATTTATTTATGTAATAATTGATTTTAGCTAAAATAAATTTAAAGTAACTGACGCGAGAAAATAAAAGTTACTCGACACTCAGCAATTGTATGCCATTAGTCTGGCAACTCTTCGTGAAAAATGTTTTCACAAACTGCACAATAAGTTAAAGGTTTTTTCAGTAAAACTTGATTTACCTCAAAAGACCTATTTTTTTAAATGCTCAATTTAAAGAAAACCAAAGTAGTTCCGTATGTTGTTTTTAAATACCTTACTTCGAATTCTGACTAAAAAATGTGGCATCGCTGACCCTGACTTCGAAAATCTAAATCAGACTAGGTGGCAGTATCGGACGCCAGCGGATTTAGCGCTAGTTCGTTCCGCACAAAACTATTTTGCGAATTGAATTGTGGCACACCGAAATTAAATTGAAGTGTAATTCAAGTGAAAGCGATTTCTGTGGCACCCCTGATAATCGCTTTTTCCGTCTTTTTTATTTTGTGAAATTGTGTTGCAAAGTTGAAAAATAAGTGATTTAAAAATATTTAACAAAAAATTATTAATGAAAGAGGTAATTCAATTTCTTAAAAATTAAAATTAATTAACATTCAACATTCAGTCAATTAATTTAATGAAATCTAAGAAGAATGTAATATTTTTAATTTATATTTTCAATTTAAGAACAAGTCATACAAACTTCATCTGATTGTGAATACTCTCTTTTCTCGCTCTACAATTTATTCAACTAACTAAAGTTACTTATTTGGGTCACAGTCGCTGTTTAGCATCCGGGCAGAGGCAACATATGGGTAGATGTGTGCGATCAGCCCTTTGACCTTTGCGGCCATTAAGTTCAAAAGTCGCACAAGTTTCTTTTGCTGCGATACCATTTGGCATGACTATTTATGTCTATTTGCATGCGTCTGTGTGTGTGTGTGACTGTGTGTGTGTGTGGTTGAAAATCCGGATACACGAATCTACATATGTGGGCGCTACGTGCTAATAGCACTCTTTAAAGCCGCCCGGCAACGTGACGAATCCAAACTTCGATTCACATCGATAGAAGGCAGAATAGAACCCAAAATCACAACAAAAATAGCAACAATCACAATAACAAGAAAGCATTTCATTTACATTGTTCAATTTAAAAGATTTTTGATTGATTCAAGGCGCTTATCTGCTTTGTAAAACATTTTTTTTTTTCTTTTTGTAGGAGAACAACCTTTGAAATCACACACACACACAGACTCAACTCAAACAACAGCTATCAAATGAGGTAACCGTAGACAGAGCCTAAGGTCAGAAAGCGATGGCTACGTTTCCGTTTACCAATTTGCATGGCTAGATTTTTGATTAAAAATTCCAAAGAAAAGCAATCGATGTAGTCGAGAACAGATGAGATTTTTTGCGATAATGAAGATAATTGCCGGCAATACGCGAAACGTAACTTGACACTGTGTGAAATGTGTTGTAAGTAAGTAACAATCTGAGCCAAAAGGCAAAGTGTAATTACTGTGAATAAGTGTCATGGAAATCTCCTTATTGATCAAAGTATTCTCTGAAGGTGTTTCAATTGCATTTCAAACTGTTACAATTGCTGCACAGATACTGGAATTTTGCAGTGCACAAAGAAACATCCCACGTTGTTTGCAGCAACTGACTTTCTCGGAAGCAGTTTCTATTCTTACCTGTGGCAATTTTATTTGCAGACATTGCATAATATCCGAACAGCAAACAATAGATACAAAAGTATCTAGCCAAGCGACAACCTGGTTACGCGTTATCGTAAATATTCAGGCACAACGCTGCTTATCAGTCAGTAACTATTAAGTCTCTCAAATTCCATAAAAGTTGTTTTACTGCGATAAGCAAAGAACAATAATAACATTCGAGGAACTTAAAAACTTTAAAGTAGTGTATGCCACAACAAATTTGAGATGAATTACTTTTTAATCAAACATTTAAAACTTTTTAATAAGCAAAATTAAATCAAAATAAATAAAAGCGAGTAAAACTTTCGCTGCGGGTCGCGGCCCAAGTGCACTTAAGTACACGCCACAAGGGAGTGTAAGCTACTATGCGGGAAAGAAAGGTGCTCCAGCTTTAAGTTGTGTACAAAACTTTTCCCCATTTTTCTTTCAAAACTAAACGAGCTCTCAAAACACGACAACAGGAGTGTTCAAGGCTACCGTTCTCGACCAGTAGATACCCTGCACCTAGTTTGTGTTTTCAATACAATGCGCCATAATCACTGTGAACGACAGTCCACGCTAGTGACGAAATCAGCCCGAATACACATTTAATTATTTGTATCAAGGGGTTGAGATAGCTTAATCTTTACAATAAATCTAGAAATATTTGTTACGACTTAAAAAAAACGCTAGTTTAGCGGGAAACGTTAAATCCCGCTAAAAATAACACGCCCAAAGTTTGCAAGATACAAAAGCTACAGATATGATCTATATATCCTTGAAAAGGTATTTTTAAGAGCATACTTTAGGCCTAGTTTATAACTCTTTAAGGAGTTTATAACTATTTAAAGATTCTTTTTACTTAAAAATAACTTATTTGCGGAGTGCCGAATGCCAAACTGTTTGGGACTTTTTATAAAATATCGTTAGACACAAATTGGGATATCAGAAATTTTTGGGGTATTGCAACTTAATTTGGATTTTATTGTGTTTTCTGGTTCAATGTATAGCATATCACAGAGTTTTAGTGGCAAAATCAGATGATTTTGGAATAAGTTTAAAGTCAGGATTAAAGAACGGGTTTATAAAGCAAGCATCGCAAAATCATCTTTTGCGTTAAGCGCTTTATTATGAGCTTACAAAAGTTGCTATGAACTGAAGCGATTTAAGATATATTTTTTTTTAAATTATAGAGGCTTGCATTTGTTAAAAATTAATATCAGATAATTTTCTAAATACACAAATATCTTTTGTACCTTACAAAAGATCGATGCCTTCTACACTTTCAGACAATGCACTTTTACAGGGTATACCTGCCGTGTATATTGTCGAAAAACTTCGTCTCTTTTTGTCTTGAATATGTTATGCGCAACGAGCCAAGTTGAAGCCCCCAGCAATGTTAATGGTCAACTGAGCTTTTGGACATGTGGTGGCAATTTTAAACTCTCAGTTGCAGCCGCCACAAAACAACACAAATATGAAAATGAAACAAAAACAAAGACAGCAACAGAAACCGAGAAAAACAAAGAAAGTGCAAAAACAACAATAATTTAACCTGTAAAGTACGAGAAAATTGGAAAAGCAAAGACAACTCAGATGCGACTTTCTTGAAATGTGAATAAACTTTTGAAAGGCAACTGGAAAAGTGTCTTGCAGTAAAAAAATGTTGCAATAGTTCAAGTTTTTCATGGCGTTGCATATTTTAGCCACAAAGTTGCAGACAGTCTGTTATCAGTGTATGTGTGAGTATCTGTGTTTGTGTATGTGTGTGTGAAGTGTTGTGCTTTTGCTTACCTGTTCATTGTGCGGTGTACTTAAAATTGCAACACAAACAACTTAAATGAAAACGACGACGACAGCGACGACGCGACGGCTACGTCGACGGATACAAAACTGCGAAGAACAGCAACAACAAAAAGTAATATTAAGAAAGAAAACAACAAAGAGAACAACGCGCAATGCCTTTTACAGCTTTTAAGGCGTTAAACGTGTGTGCGCGAAAGGGATGCAACTACATGTAGGTTGCCACTGCGACTTGCATTAATTATGCTGCACTTAGCTGTTATTGCTGCCGCTGCCGATGCTATTGTTGCTGCCTCTCCGAGTCACTGTGATAGACACGTGAGTAAATTAGTTGCAGTCAAGTTGATTTCTCGCACAATATACAAGACAAAAGCAAAAGTTCACTTTCGCTGCAATTGTTGTAGTTGCGCGTGCAAATAATAACAACAGTTGGACACGCAATGCAATTACAGTTAGATCTTGCTGCTGGTCCTCCTCCCACCATCACTTTTGTTGCCTGTCCCTCTGTTGTAAATTGTAAATTGTAATTTTACTGGCACGTAATATTTAATTAACATTGCAACGGCAGTAGCAGAAGCAGCAACGGTAGCAGCACGCAGCAACAGCAGCAATTTCTTTTGCCCCGCGGCAAGTTTGTTGTTGTTAATTTTGTTGTCGGTTTTTGCCTTAACGTTTCTTTTTTAAACGAAAGCGACGCGTTTAGTTTCTGACACTGAGACACTCTCCATGTAGTCGCAAAAGTAACACCAACAAAAAAAAAACACTCACTCACTGATCTTTCGTTCAGTTGCGCTCTCAGCGTGTCTCTCACTCTCTTTGGCCAGGCGCTCACACTAATCTGAGCTCCAGCTCTCAGGCGTCGGCGTCGACGCAGGTAACTTGTTGTTGCACACTCTCACGCACACACATGCGCAGCCGCAAACAGGTAGTTGAAGAAACTCAACGAAGCAGAAACGATTCGCAGAGCGTCGCGTTTTTTACACATACATGTATTATAGCTTGCTTTTTCTTTTCTTTTTGTATGCCAAACGACTATACAATTTCTCAATCAATTGGAAAAATATCAGCAGAACGAGCTTTTTGGCATAATCATGTTTCAATACTTTTAATTTTTGGACACTGCACAATTTGAATTTTGGTAACGATCGTTTCTTATTTGTTATTTTTTTAAATAATCCCGACGCTGACGCGCAGTGCGCTGCGCTCCGAACAAAAGTCGCTAGTCAACTGAAATTGAAGTTGCTGCGGTTGCGGCTGCAGTGACAGCGACTGAGGCAGAGCGTCAACGTCTTCAACGAAAGAGCGTAATGGTCAGCGTTTCACAGTTAGATCAGTTAGACTCGACCGCTCTTAGTAGCGTTGGCGTTGACGTTGGCGTCGACGTGAGCGTCGGCGTTGCCATTTCGTGGAATTGAGCAGCGATAAATAAATGCCGACGATCGTTTTTGTTTTGCTTAAAGCTTTTCTTTATTTGCTATCGTAGCAAAGCTCCGGTCCCAAAGGGGTCTGCTCTGGCCTTCAAAAAAATCTTTTTGCGGAAGTTGCAGATAAAGAAGTGAAAACCAGTTGATAAATTGTTGGGGCATGCTCATTATTTCATGCCTTTTGACAATCGCATTGATTTGTTGAATTTTATGCAAAAGCTCTAAGTAGATGTAAGCCCCTGGGGAAACGTGGCAGCGACTTAATGCAGCGTCAGGAATTTGAGTCCATTTGAATTTCAATCAGGCCGCCGTTGAAAAATAAATAATGCTGCTGAGTCGCTGGATTCATTGATGTTGTGGCTGTTGTTCCATTGAGATCTGGTTAGTACGAGTTTCCTTTGCATTCATTCAGTCTTATCAATTTGGCACACGGCGCACGTTGTTGCTGCATTGTAACTACATACCACGTGATACTCCCCTAGTCCCATTGGCCCCGCTACTTACCATTAATGATTCTGGTCAGCTTATTCCGTCGCGTTGACGACGGGCTCAGCATGCTCTCGCGTCGGCTGCTGCTGGCGCTGGCGCTGCCGCCGCCGCCGCCGCTGCCACCGTTGCCAGGATGAGCTGCCCCGCCCGCCAATTCGCCGTAATTGACATTCAACTGAGCGTGCACCTGCGACGAGGCGGCCGCAGCGGTCGCGGCTGCTATGCTGCTGCATGTCGAGTAGAGGCTGCTGGCCGAGGGCCTTTTGCTGAAGGGGGTGGGTGCTGCCATGGCCGTTGCCATTGCCGCTGTCGTTGAGGCTGCCATCGTGCTGCGATATGGTATGTCCAGTGAGGGTCGTGGCAGGTCACAAAACACAATCTCGGCGAACGAATCAATGCTGGCCGAGCGCTGCAAAGCGCTGCTGTCCTTGCGCCTGCAAAAGTGGCAAGAACAAGAGTTGGAAAGTCAAAGACCGGAATGTGTGTGTGTGAGGATGTGGCAACAGCAGCAGGTTGTTGCAACTTGCAAGTGAACAAGAACAAACTTATAAAACTAACGCAATTACTTGAGCTTCACGCTCCCCTGGACATTTTAATGACCATTAACTGTCGCCATCGTCGCCGTCGTCGTCGTCGTCGTCGCGGTCAGTGGCCGGCCTAGTTACCATTACCATTACCATTACCATTGGCATTACCCATTACGCATTACCATAATGTAGACGCTTTTTATGGCTCTGCGTTGCAAAGAGAAAGCCTCGGGGTCTGCTGCTCGCTTTCTGCTTGACTCCATGGCCAGCTGTCGCTAATGCCACGGCTAATGTGCCACTGCCGACAATGCCGACAATGTTGTCATTGACGTGTTCATTGTGCCCACCTCTCTAGCTCTCTCTGTCTCTGCCCGGTGTGCTTCTAAGCCAACACAGAAATGGCCAAGTTTATGACTTGCACATCAAGGTGCCCGTGTGTTGAAGATGCCCCCCAATTGCAATTCAGTGGCTCTCTTAATGGATTAATGTGACAGCTGTTGTGCTGCAACACGAGTACGCAGATGTAGTGACAACACTCAATTAGAGTACCAGTAAAAAGGGGTTAACCCCTTGACCTCTTAACCCCAGACATGCATATGTATGTGAATTGACAACAGAATCTGAGGAAGCTGCCAAAAAGTCGATTGCGAATAGAATGAGCTGGAACTCTTGACATACTTGTTTCTATCTTTGTCAGTCTCCCTCTCTGCCTCTCTCTCCCTCTGTCTCTCTCTTGACATTTTAATTATAATTCTTTTATAATATACAAAAGCTCAACTTAGTTCTTTTATTTCAATATTTGTTCTTTTTAAATGTCTTAGCAGAAGTAAACATATCTTAATTTATTTATCATTAACCACCATAATCACGGATAATCATATAACAAGCTCCTTTATCTATTATCTGATTCCATTAACTATCACTAAGTAACTTTTTTATTATCGGAATTAAAATACTACATCATCAATTAATTTATATCTACAAATTTAATCCTATGGTAAAAGGGAAATACGATGATCCTCTGATTATTCATGTCATTGTTTTTGCAGCCAATTGAATCTTACCTATTTATTAAATTCCAAAAAACTGCAATACATCGTCTTTAACGGTCTTTATTTCGGACTGACAACTTTTTATCTTATTATTATAATTTTGTTCGTAGAGTTTTGTGTTTCATAGTCTGAAATAAAATACATGTCGTATACATCATCATCAGCGCATCAAAAGTCTGACAACTTGCATCCATCATGTTTTACAGTAATTCATCTTACTTTATTAAGCTTACTAGCAGTACATGATTTATGTATGTTAATGTGATTCCCCAATTCATTAAAGACTTTCCATTTGCATACTCGTAATTCGCGTTAAATTCTAATCGGAAAAGCAGGCCGCGATGAGATTAAAGAGCGCGTAACCTTGTAATGCTCATAACGAACATCAGTCAACGAATTGCCCCTTCAAAATGTGCACAACATGTCGTATGCGCAACATTTTTCAATTAAAACCAACAAAATGCGCTCTATGCAATCAGAGTCCCTTCGGTCCCCCCACAAAACCAAGAGACCCATTTATAAAGTTGGAGTCTACATACATATGTAAAGTGTGTGTGTGTGTGTGTGTGAGTGTGTGGCTATGTGTGTGTGCACATGCTAATTGCGTTAATTCGAAACCAAAATAAACGTTCAAATCTCGCTGTTTCCTTCCCTTTCACGACCACATCAAGTGTGCGAGCAAGGAAAAGGGAAAATCAAGATGAAGGTGATGGAAATGGAGATGGTGATGGGAAAGGGAAAAGCGTCGCTGCTAAAACAATTAAGTCAGTTCTCAATTAGACACATGTATAATTTGCCAAGGGCTAAATACGCTTAATCAACGCAAATTCAATCAAATTACAACGCTTTCAAGCAACAAACTTCCCCATCCGCATTCCTTCTGCCTTAGTTCTCTTTCCTCCATCATAGCGAGCACGAACTGTGCGAAAAGTTATCCTCATCATAGTCATTGTTGAATCGTTGGAAAAGAAGAAGGCAGCTTGCCACAGCACTTGCCACACTTTTCATGGCGACAGGGTTGACTTCTAGAAAAGCTGTAGTTGTCAACTTGATTGTGAATGCGTGCGTGTGTGTGTGCGAGTGTGTGAGTGTGTGGGACTGTGTGTAGTTGACAGACGAAAAGCCTGCATTGCAGATGCCTTGTGGCAGGCAGGCAACAGTAGCGTGTGGCAAGTTGAGCAGTTGAGCAACAGCAAAGTCAATAATAATCATTGTTATTAACTTATGTTTGCCTAAGCTTATGTATTCGTATGTGCGTGTGTATATACCCTAGAAAGCACTCTAACTATGCAACTAACTGACAACTGCCAACTGCCAGCTCGCAATACGCAATTCGAGTATGTGGCAACAATAAACAAAGACCAACTAATTCAGTTCATTTGACATTTTGCCAAGAAACACTTACGCATTCCCCTTCATGTGGCAAGGTTAGCTTCATTTGTCACCTACATACATAAGCTAAGGTGCATGTTGTCTGTGTATGTGCATGTTACGTGTGTGTGTGTATGAGTGTGTGTGTGACTGTTGAGTGTCTTTCAATGCCAGCATGTCGCCTGTAGACTGTCTGCTCGTCTGATTACTGTCTCCTCATTCGCACTTTAAGCAAATTCCCATTTCAGTTGTCAACTCGCAACTGATTTCCAGGGGACTCAATTGTAACCATATGTGCCACACACACACACTCGTTTAGCGTGAAATTCTCAAGAATTGTGTGCTCTTCTCCCTCCTCCTCTGAAGACCACCCTTTGATGCTTTTAAAATGATTTTGGTTACGCTGTCAACTTAGTGTTAGAATTTCGCTGACTAATGCAGCAAAATGAAGAATGCGTGTGTGTGCGTGCGTGTGTGAATGTGTGTGACATACCCTTTGGCTTACAAAATGAGCGAAAAATGGTATAAGCGCAGAATGCAAACAGCTCTTTTTTATGTCGTCCGATCGATTTCAAGTTCATTAAATTCAAGTATCATATGTTTCTTTATGCTCAAAGCGAGACGCACTTTGAAAAAATGTTCACATCATTTTTAATTTTACGCCAGACTGGGAATAAGTTTTCAAATTTAAATTTACATGATGAAAACAAATCTGCTCTAAAACAAAACTCATCTAAAGAATTAGTCATAAAGCATTAAATATTTATAATTGGAAGATCTTTATTTGTGTTAGTCAAAATGTTTGTTTTTAAAAATTTGTTAAAAATATAATAATTAAGACAAATATTCTTGATTTTAAAACCGAATCTTTTTATTAGTGTATCTAAAGTGAACTTTCCCAACTTTCATCACCATATTTTATAGTTAAGCTTCAACCACTGAAGTTCCTCTCGTATAATTATGGAATTTTTCGTTTTTTATTGAAAAATTTGAAGGAAATTTCCATTTTTAGGGAAGAAGACACCAAATTAGTTTAATAATAAAAAATTTGATTCGTAAATTAAAATTTTTATTATAACAAAAATTTAATATTAATGTAAGAACTTTAAAGTCTAAGGAATTCGAGATTTTAAAGAAATCAAAAATTGTTTAACTTAAATATTTAGAATCAATAATTGAGTTCAATTTGAGGATTGTATTTAGGAGCTCTTGAGCCCAAGATATAGTTTCGATCCTTGGTTCAAATTTATAAATAAATACTGTGTTTGGTAAATTATTTTCCATTTAATATAAATTTGATTAGACTAAATGCAATATTAAAGTAAAAAGATTTGCAAATTAATTTATTAAACTTTTAAATTGCTGCGCCAAAGAATTAAGATATTTAAAATATCTAATTTTAGGGAATGTTTTTATAATTAATTATTATGTAGCCCCGTTTTTGAAATACCTATTTAAGGTTATCGCAGAGATATTTTGACGTAAAATGTATAGAAATTAATGTCATATTTCAAAATATGTAAAATTAATATGTGTACATTGAAAAATCGGCCCTTAGTATATCAACACTCCTAGAGTTTCAAGTTTTCTTTTGCTTAAGGATTGTGTATACTACATAGTAATTATGGTCTCCTCAACCTCTCGGACAACTTGGCCTGTGGCACATTTCATAACCGTATCGAACTTCATTCATATTGCATATACATATGTATGTATGTCTGTATGTATGGCAGGAATGCTGTGTCACCTGTCGCTCGTAATCATATTCAGGCCTGCCTAGTGTGACCTTTTCGGATTGGAGCTGACGCACTACATTGGTGGCAACAGTGCCTGCCCATTGGCAGCAACATGGAATGACAGAAAATGAATCAAAATCAAAATGCCAAATGACGCAAATTGTGTGCGACATGATAAACTTTGCACAGTTTTTCGACGAAACGTTTCGAGTTGTGGTGCAACAAACTTGTACAATTTTACAGTATATAAATTGCCACGCCCCTCTGCCCCACTCACTGCCTTCGCCCACACGTTGGGTGCCAAATGAGTTTTGTTTAGTATAGTGTGTACCACAAGACGTCGACGGAATTTCATTAATGCTCCGTTTACTCAAAAGTCAGTCTTGCCAGTTGCAAGACAAGTTGTGTCCACAGAAAAGAGACTGATTATGAATCCAAGAAATTGGAGCAAGTTGGAGTCGGAGTTGGAAATGGAGATGTGGCCGGATCTAGAGCTGGGAGTAGGACACTCTTTTATTGGCTGGCTGCGTTTGTCCTTCGGCGCTTCAAAGCACTTTTGCCTTCTGTCTCATGAATAATGCATTCACAATTAAGCCAGTGAGTGTATACGAGTACTCCCAAGTCATGACTGTGAGGGGCAGGGTGATGGCAAGAGAAAGAAGAGCAGCCCAAGACCCCAAAACTGCTTCTATTACTCGAATTTTATTTCTCTTTTGCTTTTAGCTCATGCAGCTCAAGTTGTTGTTGTTGTTGCTGCTATTTTTGTTACTGTTATTATTATTCCGATTGTAGCTGCTGCCGTTTTGTTTTGCTGTTTGACTTGTTAAAAAAGTTCTCTAAATTTAGCAACAAATGCAGCTGCAAAACGAAAACAAACAAAACCCAATTTAACCTTAGGGTTGAGCACCCAAAAGTTAAACTACCCACGACCCTCTCCCCTTCTCTCTCTCTCTCTCTCTCAGTCTTAAATATCAAAGTTTAAACTCATAAAACGGCGCTCTGGGTAAATCGCCAAACAAAAATAAACAAAACGTCAGCAACGCGTACAACAACTTCTCTTCGCAATTAAAGTTGCCGAAAATTTGTTTGGCTCTCATGGCTGTCACTGCAATCAGATTTGAAGGGGAACCCCAAACAACGGTTTGTTTATGCAATTCCTGCTGCATAATTGCAAATACATAATTTTGAGGCAAGTTGCTTTGACACTGGGCATTGGATTTACTAGAATTGTACACAACTCAATGGCCGTGTTCACCAGAACAAATCGACAACAGAATATCGATGAAATTTGTATGATTATTCTGGTGAACGGCAGTGATGAGCAATCATGATTTCAAAATTTGGTGATTATGATGACTGAAAATTCATCACCAAAATAGTACGCTGAAATTCTGTGATTGTGATGCTTTGTTATCGATACAACAAATCGTAATCAAATGCCCTTTCCTCACTAATGTACATTTTATAAAAATTTCGGAGCTATCGATAAGTATGCAACTGTCTGTCCTCATAGTAAAGCATTTGCATTTAGCATTTACAAAACATTTGTGATTTGTTTACAAATTCGTTTGACAACTGAAATTAAAAATTCGAGAAAACAAATGGAAGGATTTCAAGGAAATTTCGCAGCTTAGGACAGAATATCTGATGTTCAGGAGATCATCTAACTTTTCCCGATTGGAAACCCATTCGGAAAAACCATTGCAAAGGGAACCCAAAGTGAAAACACCATTTCCACGAGCTCTCATTGAACAAGGAGTTGCCGTAGCTCTCTATGGGTTGGGATCGTCTGTGGAATAACGAAAATTGGAGACAACGTACTTATACGTATAGTATGGTGTCAGCGCAACTAGAGCAAGAGTCAGGGATTCTTAGATTCTGATAATTGATTATTGGTAAAAAAAATTGTAAATGAGAAACTATTAACCAAAGTGTGCACATTAATAAGAAACTAATCCCTTTTGTCCGAATCTACACGTTTTCAAAAGTGTGCAAATTTTTCTGGTAAAGTATGTGTTAAATCGTGCTGAGCTGGTTGACATTTGGAGCAACAATAATGGCTCAGGAGACGCCGTACAACAGCACATATTGGACTAATCACTAGACAATAATAGGAATAGATGAATACTGAAATAGAAATTGTATAATTATTATTTTTGTTCATCAAATATAATAGAAAATTAAAAAAAAAAAATTTGTATGGAACCGTCATCTTAGTTGCATGTCGACCAGATCGGTTATATGTCAGCTATATGAAATGGGGCACTATTACGAGGGCTGCTATATATATTTCTGGCCTAATAATGAAAATGCGAATATTTATCATCAAAAATTGTTTTATTGTTTTTCAAAGTATTCTCCAGCCTGATTTATACATTTTTGCATGCGCTCAAACCAATTGTCGAAGCACTTTTTCCACTCCGATTGAGACACCTCCAAAACATGGTTTTTGAACGCTTCAACAGCATCTTCTGGGCACGAAAATCGTTGACCACGCATTTTTTTCTTGATGTGCGGGAATAAAAAGAAGTCATTGGGTGCCAATTCGACGTTTTGGCCGGTCAAAAAGGCGCTGGTTTGAGCCGATGTGTGAGAGCTCGCGTTGTCATGGTGAAGAATGATTCGTCTTCTCTTGTTTGTTTTTCGAATTTCTCCGAAGACTTCAGGCAAACAAATTGTGGTGTACCACTCAGAATTGACCGTCCTTCGTTGCTCAAGCGGAACAGTCGCCACATGACCAGTTTTGCCGAAGAAACAGGCGACCATTTGCTTCGGAGTGCGTCTTCCACGGAACAACTTTCGTTGGATTTGGCTCGTCTTTGAAGACCCACACGGTCGATTGTTGTTTTGTTTCGGGCTCATACGCATAGATCCAAGATTCGTCACCTGTGACGATCTTATGAACATCTTTTGAAGCACCGCGATCGTATTTTTTCAACATTTCTTTGCACCAATCGACACGAGCCTTTTTTTGAGCGATTGTCAAATTGTGCGGGATCCAACGACAACAAACCTTTTTTACGGTCAGGTGTTTATGTAATATCGAATGTATGCTGGTGGGAGAAATGCCCAAGGATGCCTCTATCTCCCGGTATGTCACATGACGATCTTGCATTATTAGTTCACGCACGGCATCAATGTTCTCTGGCACAACGGACGTTTTTGGACGACCTTCACGGAATTCGTCGTTGAGCGAACTGCGACCACGATTAAATTCGTTATACCAGTTTTTCACGGTGCTATAGGATGGTGCTTGATCGCCATACAAAGACTTAAGTTCATCGATGCACTCTTGTCTGGATAATCCACGTCGAAAGTTGTGAAAAATGATCGCACGAAAATGCTCACGTGTCAATTCCATTTTTTTTAACGGAATTGAATTGTTCAAAGCTCTGTAAGTTTAACAATTCACGATTAAATGACAACACGTTCTGAGTGATGTTATGCTAAAAAATGTCAACCTTTCCAATGGAAATATCAGATTGCACCTGGCAACACTTATTGTTGCCTAGGCCAGAAATATATATAGCAGCCTACGTATTATGAAACTTGGTAGTGTCATCTTGAGAGCATAAAAAATTTATACAAACCAAATTTCAAATATATAGCTTTATAAACAAAAAAGTTGGGGCAAATCGGTCAGATTGACTATATGGCAGCTATATGAAATAGTGCCCCAAATAATATTAACTTGGTAGCAAAAAAAATGTATTCAAACCAAATTTCAATTCAATAGGTTTAAAGTTAGAATTTATGCCAAAAAAAAAACCATAGTGCATTGTCCGAGCTGCTCAGGAATGTGAAAAAAAATGATCAACGCCTGATCGATTGGACGGCTGACCGCATCGCAGCTTTCGAGGAATGCAAACGTAGCATCGCAAACGCAGCGCTTCTAGCTCATCTACTTCCAAACGCAAAACTGGCTTTAGTTCGCTATTGGAGCCGCACTGGAGCAGCAAGTCGATGACAACTAGCAACCAATCGGTTTTTTCTCCAAGAAGCAGCTCCGAACGAAACTACAACACATACGACAGGGAGCTGTTATCTGTTTACGAAGCAATAAGGTACTTCAAACACTGGCTCGAAGGACGGTTCTTCTTGATCAAACAGATCATAAGCCACTCATCTATGCTTTTCGACAACGACCAGAAAAAGCATCACCACGGCAGCTTCGACATTAAAGCTTCATCTCGTGCACTTTAAGGGTACCAACAACATAGTCGCAGATGCTTTTTCGAGACCCTGCACAATCAGCATGCCCACCACGGTAAAGTTGCATCTCATTGAGGAGGCCCAAGCAGTCGAATCTGAGCTAATAGAGTTTCTAGAAGGTACCACATCATTGAAGCTCCAAAAAGTTCGATATGACGACGACGTGTCGTTGTATTGTGACGTGTCAACAGGATACGTTCGCCCATATGTACCAAACGCTCTCCGCAACAAGATTTTTGCTTTTTTCCATGGCCTTTCTCATCCAAGTGGACGCTCGACTCTTCAGCAAATCAAACAGAAGTTTGTTTGATCAAAAAAAAAATAAAACTCAAGAATAATGATTATTTATGAATTTTATTTTTTTCGCTCAAAATAAAACTCAACAGTAATTTACGGCCTCTGGGTTAAATATTTTGCCTATATTATTTTTTATTCTTATAAATGAAACCTAAAGCTACCTCCCAGCATAATTTTTTTTTTTCTAAAATTTTTTTTAAAAAAATTCAATAATTCAAATTTTTTGGAGATGAGATTTATTATATTGCGCGGCTTACTTTGATAGTGTTAACTAGTATTGTGAATCCTACTAGTGTTGGAAAGTATTAACATTGCTAGAGTGGGATGACAGCAGAGGCTGTCATCGAGTGTGGCTCTGGTGTGAGTGTCAAAGTGGATGACTGTGCAATAAGGTGTCAAAGAAGATGATTTGGCAATTAGGCTGGTGACACGACACACGCAGAGACTCGCTGCACTCTTGCTTTTGGTTATACGGAAAGTTACCAAGAAGGCCTAAAAATATCTCGAACTACGACATCAGAAGTGGGATCCTATTCGCAGCCAATATCAGCGGATGAGCAGTTTCGTGCTTTATTGGAGCAGCAGAATCGCAACTTTCTTGAGTTGGCTAAATCCTTGCGCGCCACGACAAAAGAGTCTCAACAAAATGGCGTCACCAAGCTGCCAAAATTCAACGCAGATGTAGCCGGTGCCGATGCTACGCAGTGGTGCGCCACGGTTGACATTCTCTTAAGCGAGAAACCCTTACATGGCAGCGCTTTAGTTCTGGCACCAAGCGAATCGTTTGAGGGCAGTGCGTCATTGTGGCTGTCGCAAATTTGTTTTCCCGGGATCACATGGGAACAATTTAAACAGCTTTTTGTGCAGAGGTTCGAAAGCACGGAGACGTCGGCAGTTACCATGCTAAACTTAATCAACAGCCGCCCCAAAGCCGGTGAATGCTTGCCGTATACGCGAGCCGTAAAGTAACATCTCTGATGACAAAATGGCGTGGTATGGAGTTGGAAGAGATTGTCGTATCAGTCGTTCTTGGACATATGGCGAACTTCGACCGACGGCTGCAAAGAGTGGCGTACACAACGAATGTTCAGAACCGGCGTGATCTACAGTCGGAGCTACAAGTTTTTATGTTGGAAAAGCGCCGTCAGGATTATCCGGATGAGGGACCTGTACCAAAGCGCACGAAGTTATCCACCATAAAGTGCCATAACTGCGGCAAGATGGGGCATAAGAAGTTTGAGTGCAGAGCAACGATTCAAGTTGGAGGGTCTATGCGTGATGGCGAACGTAAAGTGACTCAAGCGTTTCAGCAGCAAACGAAAACCAACATCCAGTGTTACCGCTGTCAGGAGATGGGACACATTGCTACACGTTGTCCGAAGGGTGTCTCTGGAGGCGGAAAAAGATTGGAAAAGCGAGTGGAGTTGTGCGTCGTGGAAGACCCGAAATCGCAGATGATGCAGCGAGGCGAAAAATTTCAAATTACATTTGATTCTGGAGCCGAATGTTCTTTAGTTAAGGAGAGTATGTCTAGCAAGTTAATGGGTAAGAGAGCAAACAATCTTATTACGATGAAGGGCATTGGAAATGTCAATATTTATGGCACGGTTCAAATTTTCAGTGACGTAGCAATGAGAATTGTGTTGAAATACTATTTAATCCTGCACCCGATAACTCTCTTCAAATTAATATTGTAATTGGTCGTGAAGTTTTAGCTCACGGATTGTAAGCTATAGTATCATGCGACGGTGTTAAGTTTGTCAAGACTAAATCAATTAATGTTGGTTATGTACACTGAGGTTTTATCGTTAGTGGGCGTTTTGCGGATGACTGGCTTTGAAATACAGTGTCAAGAGCGGAGGCACTTGACGCATTTTGACTTTTTGTGTAGAAATCCGCTTACTCCTGAGATTAGGCCGGCTCATGATGGGGTCGTGGAAAAGAGATTTAATCTAACGGAAATTTCTGGAACAAAACATAATGGAAGTAGTGGCAAGGTGTAAAAACTTTGATCTCACTGAGTATATGGCTGTAGAACGCTAGTTGAGAGGTGGAGTTTTGTGTCGCAGGATTCAGAGGAATTCTAGGACTCGTTGTTGCCTATTGGTGGACAGTGGTCAGTCATGGGTCGGGCGCTTGTGTCAATCATGCATCTGATCAATGTGGAAGTTTCACCGAATCAAGACTTGCTGAGTTTTGTTCGCCACAAGGTTTTGAGTTGCTTTTGGTTGCGACGGGGGCTGGTCGCACCGGCGGAAGGGTGAAGTGAGTTATGGGCGCTTTAAGAAACTTATTTACTGCCGTTAGGAGAAGCATTAAATTATATCAAGACGCGTTTGGAGAAGTCCAATTAGCTATAAACTATACAGTCAATCGGTTAACGAAATCGAGTCCCTTAGATCTAACTATTAGGTAAGATTGCGCGGCCTTTAGGTTTGCTCATTATAAGTGAAGAAGAAACTCAGGAGGAGGAGGAGGTGAAGGAAATTAGAGTACAGGCTAAAAAAAAAATGTGCAAAATACAGCATTATATGAAAGCACAGATTTAAAAAAAAGTATGGCTAAAGTAATCAACTTTAAGGATGTTGATCATTTACTTCTTAAGAGTGTAGAGAGACACCATGTGAAATTAGACCCGAAGTTCCGAGGACCTTTTGTGGGGACGGAGATATTGAAAGGCATGAAAGCTTGCGAATTTTGTCAGATGGACAGGTGCCAAGTGAGTTAGAAATCGACGAAACTGAGCTATGCCCGCCAGAAGCAGTTGAAACAGACTGTAGTATGTGAAACAGTTGAAACAGACTGTAGTATGCGAAACAGTTGAAACAGACTGTAGTATGAGAAACAGTTGAAACAGACTGTACCCTACAGTTTCAATCATTAAGGAATTTCTAGGGAATCACTAGGGATTGTTTCCCTAACGCTAGGGATTCACTAGGGATCTTGTTTGAAAATCCCTAGGGAATTTAACATTGTGAGTTCATTCTATTAAGGAAAAGGAACTTTCCCTAGTGATTCCCTTGCGTTTTCCCTAAGGGAATCTCTAAGGAACTCTGCCGAGAATTCCCCAAGGATTCCCTAGCGTTTTGTTTGGCATTTTCGATAGGGAATCCTCATTGACTTATGCAAAAAATTCCCCAAGGATTCCCTAGCGTTTCTTTGGGCATTTTCGCTAGGGAATCCTCATTGACTTATTCAAAAAATTCCCCATGGATTCCCTAGCGTTACTTTGGACATTTTCGCTAGGGAATCCTCATTGACTTTTGCTACAAATTCCTCAGGGATTCCCTAGCGTTTCTTTGGGCATTTTCGCTAGGGAATCCTCATTGACTTATTCAAAAAATTCCCCATGGATTCCCTAGCGTTACGTTGGACATACTAAATAAACATACTAAATAAACAAATACGCTAATTTAATTTTAATATGACATTTATTGCATTGATTTATTTTTATTGATTTTCCTTATTTTCTAATAGTTTTTTGTTTTTATTTTTCTGCTTGTTGGCATTATTTTTAATGCATAGCATGGCTTTGGAAAGCGCTCTTTCTGCCGGCTGTGTCACGTCCACAAGAGAAATGGCGTCTGAAATAATATTTAATAAAATAATATTAAAAAAATTAAATATGAAGACCATTTAAAATATTTACCCAACAAAGCCGGAAAGAAGGACGCATAAGTTTTCATGCGCTTTTTGCCGACGGTCCCTTCAATATTGTGTGACACAATGAGCTCTTCTCCAAGGACACTTTTTAGGGATTTAGAAAGTGTCGCTTGGAGAAGCAATTCCTTCATTTTGGTTATCTGGAAATAAAGGAAAATTGGTTTATTAAAAAAAAATAAGGTATTTGTTAATTAACTTGTACTTACATAAATATGCCTATTTTCTGGCAAAATTTTGAGGTCAACTCCCATTAAATCTTCTTCTGAAGAGATGGGAAAGGTTGACCCCTGCGCTTCTGTGCTCGTTGATGCCTTTTTCAAAATTTGCTTGACGTAGCCATTTTGAGCCCCAAGCTTGTCAACAATGAAGGCTAGCTCCAATTTTATTTCCTTGGACATGTTGGACAAGGCTGTTGTCATGTCGCCCCTCAACTCCTCTATAGCCGTCTTAATTCCCTCGACTTCACAACGAAGCTCAGTGAATTCTTCTAGAAAAGTAAAATTTAAAATAAATTTAAAATAAAACAAAATTGTTAGAATTTTATATTTGCATATCTTTTAACTTACGCCTTAGGGTGGAATTTTCCGATTCATCTTCTAAATAAAATGATAAGCATTACTTTTTGTTTTTTGTTTTAAATTTTATTAAGATACTTACGGTTAGTCGCAAAATGGATTTTCCTGACTTTGTTTGGGGGATGTCCATTTGATTCTGCCATTCTAAATAAAGTAATGGTTAGTGGTTAGTGGTTAGTGGTTAATGGTTAATGGTTAATTGTTAATGGTTAATTGTTAATGAATGATCAATTATATATAATTTTTTTTTTTTTTGGTTTTCGGACCAAGGTAGGTGAATCTTCAAAGATATCTAAAGAGCCGTCCCGTTAAATATGCCCGATTCGTCTAATACGCCTACGGACTAAACACCTCCAATAACATTTATTTAAAAAAATTCAAATACTTAAAGGTAGCAATACAGAAAAAATCTTTACTATAACTATATTAAAAATGTAAAAATGGAACTAATACTAAGCCCCCCTTATATGGAATCCCTATCGCTTTCCTATGAAACTGGGATACATGAAATCTTTCTATATCTGTTGCTATATTCGAATTAACTAAACATATACCTAGGGACAAAGAGCTTAAAGGCTCATCATAAAAACTTTTAATTTCTAGAAATCTTCTACCTAAAATAAAAATTTCTTCTAGCTCTTCTACAAAAGATTCTATCTGGATTGGAATATTTTCTACTGTAATAAAAAAATTATCTGGCCTTCTATGACTTAGGGAAAATCCATTTAACTTAAGCTCATTTCTATCTAGTTTTATTTTATCTTCTCTTCCCCCAATGTGGCTATCTTCAACTATTTTCCTATTAATTTGCTGCAATATTTGTGTGGGCTTACGGACAAATCGCTTAAGAGTTTGCAAATAATTTTCAAAGGAGTAAGAGGAGCCTGCAATCGGATCTCCGATCTGTTTAGCAGTTTCTCTTACATGCAATAAGCCGTGAACATTGTAGGACACACTGTTTTCACCAAAAACACGAGGAAAATTCTCAACAAATAGATTTAACATCTGTTGAGAAGTTTCGAGATTAGATTCTCTTTGTTTTTGGGAACACAGCAGTCTGTAGGCACAGTGGAGTAATAAAAACTCATAATACTGGTCATCAATAATTGTATCTTTAAGAGCTACAATACCAGTGTATAACAGAAATTGCCTAAACTCAGTTGCTTTCCAGTTAGGAAGCTCTAGCAATGTTCTCGGCCTTCGAGCAAACTCTTTTGGGATGCATTTTTTCATTGATATTAATATTGTGGAGATCAACTCTTTATTTTGTTTCGAAATTTTAGAAACCAATTTATTATTACATAATCTGTTTAAAAATTTACGCATGACACCCAATTCAATGAGATGCATGCAATCGAGTGGGACTTGAGTAACCATTAGGACTCCAAGTTTTTCAAAAGCGGACTGAACAGTTAAATACTCCTTTTTGTGGTGATTAGGGTATTTTCTAGAGCGAAAGT